>CAHIKZ030004234.1:417500-440000 GCA_903632075.3 Acanthosepion pharaonis
AAAAGAGCTCAATACAACCGTAGAGCACTAGGTTTATCTAGGTCTGCTCTACGGTTGTATTGAGCGCTTTTGTTAGTTAGTTGTTTACTCGTGTCGGGGTTATGTTTCTCAAGTCCACTAACAGTTATTGCCCGTTCCACTATTCATGGGTCTCCCTTTCTACTAAACACCACAATCCAACTTAATTTTAATAATTATTTGGATATTTCGACTCTCGTTTTTGAAACATGAGAACTCTTATGTAGCGAAGGAATCATATTTTTAAGCAAAAAATATTATTATAATTATTATATATATATAATGACCCACACACACATACATACATGCACACACACACACACACTTCTTGGGGTGAGATGATTAAAAAAAAACAGATCAGCAAAAAGAATATAGTATGAAATTTGACAATAATTTCACACAACAGTGAAAGTTTTAACAAGAAAACTTTCCATTTTCTGGATTACTTTAAATGTTATTTGAACATTAGAGCCATTCTTTGCTCAGGATCATAAAAAAAAATTCTGGGAGAATGGAATTATGAAGATAGCAGAAGATAGTGGAACAAGAAGGCAAATATTCAATAAATTTTTAATATATAAAAAATATTTTTTATTTTAACTTATTGATGTGCAGATGTTATAATGATTAGTGGCTCAGAACAAAAAAATGGCCAACTAAGTTTGAATTCTACTTGAGTTCATTTCATTACATTTACTTTTGTGTAAATACACCTGGGAAAAGTATATATATATATAATGCACCACACATACACACATATCATTTATGATAGCAATTAAAAGCTTATGCAATTGCATAATTATATAGTTTTAATGAAGTTTTTATGTTACGATTCGAAGTATATCTTGTGGAATTTGATAATACCTTGAGAAAAAATAAATTAAAACATATCTGATGACACGTTGCTCTTAGTAGGACGAGAAATAAGCAGACTCTGAAATTACAGATTGAATCTATGGACTGTTAATGATTACTCAGAATTTCAAGAGTTTACACAAAAATTGTGCTTTGGAAACTTTTGCAGTAAACAATTTTGGTTGTAAATATGTAACATTTATGAAAATAAGGTACAGATATCTTTTCTAAGGAGTTTATAAATTGTATGCTGTCCAAATATTAACGTTAACAACAAACTATTTTAAATTACAAAATTGTACTTCAATTAAATGAAAATTACAATATAATACACATTACTTATAATACATGACTGCTTGCTATGAATTTTTACGGTAAGGTTACAGTAGTTATATTAGAAAAAGATTATAAGATTATAAAGATAATAAACCTAATAATATTTATAATCTTATAAGATTATAAAGATAACCAACTTTATAATCTTCATAATCTTCTAAGATTATTAAGATTATAAGGTTTATTCCAAAATCTGACCCGTCCTGGGTAAGACGATGAAATACACCCGTGTCCTGGGTAAGACGATAAACTACGTCCAACAGCAAAACCTCTGATCAGGGGGTTTTGAGGAGCGTGGAACCAACTCTTAATTGCTGGTGTTCCCAGGTCCATCCTGATCCGGGTTGGTAGCAACTGTTAGAATCCCAGCTATGGTCAAAGAGTTAACCTCCAAACTGGGGTCAAAACACTATAAAAGTGTGAAAATAGATTTTAATACCAGAAATACTTTTTGTAAAATAATTATTGCCAGCAATACATTTTAAAAGAAAAAATATTACCAAAAATAGATTTATGAAGGAAAAAAAAATATTACCAGCAACAAAAATTTTGTCGGCATTAAATAACCCATTGAGGTTGATATGCCGTAAACCAAATCAAACCAAACCAAATTGGACATTATTTTCCGAAAAAAAAAACAAACTAATGTTTTTCCTCTGGTCGTATGTAACTCTCGAATACGAAGTTGATTAAGTTACCCCTGATCGCCGATGTCACACCAGTCTGAGGCTACTGATCCAAACACTTGATCATATAACGAGCGTCTAAACGTGTACACTTCTGATCCTACAATTTGTGAGCCGACACTTCATTCTATTTAAACTATCCGACTCCGCCATGTTGGCTTATGGCAACTTGCAATAGGTTGTCATATTCCGACACCAGGGCTGGAAATATTTATACACAAGCAGGTTTAACGAGGGATTTCCTCTTCTATATGGTTGATTTAAAAGTGCCACATACAAACCTAGAGTATATACACCCACGATATATATATATATATATATATATATATATATATATATATTTATATATATATATATTTTAAAAAAATCTATCTACATGTTAGATATGTAACAAGAAAATGAAAACGAATTTGGAAATAATTTTTGAATGGAAATGAAGAAAATTAAAATCATGAATCTATAACTAAAAATTAGAAAAAAAAAGAAACGTTGAGGAAAAGGAAAAATGGGAGAAATAGTGAAAGAGACAGAGAGACAGAAAGAGAAAGAGAGAAAAGAGAGAAATGGCGAAAGAGGAAGAAAGAGAAGGGAAAATAAGAGAAAGAGAGAAGAGAGAAACGAAAGAGGAAGAAAGAGAAAACAGAGAGAGAAGAGAAGAGAAATGAAATGGAAGAAAATGAAAGAAAAGAGAAAGAAATCGAAAGAGGAAGAGATCTAAAACTAAAAGATAAAGAGAGAGAGAAATGAAAAAAAGGAAGAAAGAGAGAGAGAGAAAGAAATAGAGAAAGAGAGAGGAATGGCGAAAGAGGAAGAAAGAGAGAGGGGAAAGAGAGAGAAAGAGAGAGAGGAATGGCGAAAGAGGAAGAAAGGGAGAGAGAGAGAAAGAGAGAGAGAAAGAGAGAAATGGAGAAGGAAAGAGGAAGAAAAAGAGAGAGAGAAAGAAAGAGAGAAAAGAGAGAGAGAAATGGCGAAAGAGGAAGAAAGAGAGAGGGAAAGAGAGAGAAAAGAGAGAGGAATGAGAAAGAGGGAAGAAAGGGGGAGAGAGAGAGAGAGAGAAAAGAGAGAAATGGCGAAAGAGGAAGAAAGAGAGGGGAAAAGAGAGAGAAAGAGAGAGAGGAATGGCGAAAGAGGAAGAAAGGGAGAGAGAGAGAAAGAGAGAGAAAAGAGAGAAATGGCGAAAGAGGAAGAAAGAGAGAGAGAAAGAAAGAGAGAAAGAGAGAGAGAGAAATGGCGAAAGAGGAAGAAAGAGAGAGGGGAAAGAGAGAGAAAGAGAGAGAGGAATGGAGAAAAGAGGAAGAAAGAGAGAGAGAAAGAGAGAGAAAAGAGAGAAATGGCGAAAGAGGAAGAAAGAGAGAGAGAAAGAAAGAGAGAAAGAGAGAGAGAGAAATGGCGAAAGAGGAAGAAAGAGAGAGGGAACAGAGAGAGAAAGAGAGATAGAGAAATGGCGAAAGCGGAAGAAAGATAGAGAGAAAGAAAGAGAGAAAGAGAGAGAGAAATGGCGAAAGAGGAAGAAAGAGAGAGAGAAAGAGGGAGAAAGAGAGAGATAAAGAGAGAGAGAAATGGCGAAAGAGGAAGAAAGAGAGAGAGAAAGAAATAGAGAAAGAGAGAGAAATGGCGAAAGAGGAAGAAAGAGAAAGGGGAAACAGAGAGAAAGAGAGAGAGGAATGGCGAAAGAGGAAGAAAGGGAGAGAGAGAGAAAGAGAGAGAGAAAGAGAGAAATGGCGAAAGAGGAAAAGAGAGAGAGAGATAAATAGAGAGAGAAATGGCGAAAGAAGCAGAGAGAAAGAGTGTAAGAGATAGATAGATAGATAGATAGATAGATAGATAGATAGATAGATAGAGAGAGAGAGAGAGAGAGAGTTGAGAGAGAAATATTCACGATAACTAAAAGCGAACTACACAGACTGAAGTTTTATCGGCGAAAGAAAATCTTGGGAGACTTTTACGTTATAAGAAATCAAAAATTAAAATCATTGAAGAAGCGAAGTTAAGAAACGCTGGGTGTCGTAAAGACATAAATAAATAACAATGAAATTGTAAGTTATTTCATAATCATAGATATATACCGGTTGCTGCAGAATGTTTGGAAATTTGCTATAAAAATCAATGCATTTTATGAAGCACGCCATCGTATGAGAAGGGGATGAAAAGACTGTGGGCGTGCCATAAGGGAGAAAATCGAATCAAATAAATATTTGTGTATGCGAAACAAAGCTTCCAAACACACACCCTCCGAAAAAAAAAAAAGATGAAAGCAAAAAGAAGACAATAATGTAATAGGCATACAAGCAACGAGGCCGAGAAGCGTTGCGTTAATTTTCTCTCCATTTGCGCATGACAGGAAATTGAGTTATCTCCCTTTGGAATTGCAAAGGTGTTACAATCAGATTAGAGTCACTAAATATATCAGAAAACAATCTGCACTCGTCCGCACGGAAAGTAAGACTGAATTCAGTTTGGTAAAGTTTGGACAGGATTTGGAACAAAAGTAAGATGAAAGATGAGACAGGGTGAGGTCGGGGATGGTTGATCATAGAAATGAGACGATGATAGAATTGTTGGTAGAAAAAAAATATCTTTATGGAGAAAAAGAATAACTAGCTTTTTGGAAATTACTCCACACATTTCAGACGCCAAATGTGAAAAAAAAATAGCGATTAATAAACCGTTGACTCGGTGCAGTGAAGTCTAGGACAAGTAAAAATATAACGACATGGGTATTTTTACGAGGCCTTGGAGATACAGCTCTTTCGATCAAATGAAATAGTCGTCCATGTATCAAGTCTCCACATTCGTATCTATCTATCTATCTATCTATCTATCTATCTATCTATCTATCTATCTATCTATCTATCTTTGTATGTTTGTCTGTTCCTATCTATCTATCTATCTATCTATCTTTGTATGTTTTTCTGTTCCTTCCTATCTATCTATCTATCTATGTTTGTCTGTTCCTATCTATCTATCTATCTATCTATCTATCTATCTATCTATCTATCTATCTATCTATCTTTGTATGTTTGTCTGTTCCTATCTATCTATCTATCTATCTATCTATCTATCTATCTTTGTATGTTTGTCTGTTCCTATCTATCTATCTATCTATCTATCTATCTATCTATCTATCTATCTATGTTTGTCTGTTCCTATCTATCTATCTATCTATCTATCTATCTATCTTTGTATGTTTGTCTGTCTATCTATCTATCTATCTATCTATCTATCTATCTATCTATCTATCTATCTATCTATCTTTGTATGTTTGTCTGTTCCTATCTATCTATCTATCTATCTATCTATCTATCTATCTATCTTTGTATGTTTTTCTGTCCCTTCCTATCTATCTATCTATCTATCTATCTATCTATCTATCTATCTATCTATCTATCTATGTTTGTCTGTTCATATCTATCCATCATTCATCTATCTATCTATTCATCTATCTATCTATGTATGTTTTTTCTGTCCCTTCCCTATCTATCTATCTATCTATCTATCATCTATCCATCTATGTTTGTCTGTTCCTTTCATCTATCTATCTATCTATCTATTCCATCATTCATTCATCTATCTATCTATCTTTGTATGTTTTTTTCTGTCCCTTCCCATTCATCTATCTATCTATTATCTATCTATTTATCTATTCATTCATCTATCTATCTATGCATGTTTGTCTGTTCATCTATTCATCTATCTATCTATCTATCTATCTATCTATCTATCTATCTATCTTTGTATGTTTGTCTGTTCCTATCTATCTATCTATCTATCTATCTATCTATCTATCTATCTAGCTAGCTAGCTATCTAGCTAGCTATCTATCTTTGTATGTTTGTCTATTCCTATCTATCTATCTATCTATCTATCTATCTATCTATCTATCTATCTATCTCTATCTTTGTATGTCTGTCTGTTCCTATCTATCTATCTATCTATCTGTCTATCTATCTATCTACTGTGAGCGAGTGAAAGCTTGAGGGTCATACTAAAGACCCTCCTTCTTTGAACCTTGTGGACTGGCGCTACAGAATCACAAGCACAAGAATTGTACCAAATAATGGAAAATAAATCACTTGAGCACTTTCAACAGCAGCAACAACTAAAGCGGATAACACGTGCAACTCGAAGACAAAATGATAACATAATAACGATGCTTTCCACACCACTTACAATAAAATGTTAGGTTTTCGCCCGCATTACATTGAAACTCCAGTTCACGTACGATTACCGAAGTTAAGCACCGTCGAGCCTGGTCAATATTTAGATGGGTGGCCGCTTTGGAATACATTGTGTTGTAAGCTAGAATTGTTGGATATCGGTTGAAGGAAGGTCCATGGCCTTACTTCCGCTGCATCAGTGTGTGAGCGGAAATCGGAACTGGTGATAGCATAAACAGGAAATGTATCCAGTTGCTAAAATAAACAGGACGCGCAGGTGTTCTGAACCTTGAATAAACACGGCGCACAGGTGTCCTGTGTGGGCGTATGCTGGAAGAAACGCGGGCACAACCGGAAGAGGTGTGGGCGCATGTCGGAAGAGGCGTGACCACATGAAGTTTCGTAGGCGACATACGGGAAGAAGGCGTATCCACGTGAAGTTGCGTAGGTGTCCAAATTTTATAAAAACCGGTCCGGTTCTTGATGTGGGCAGAAAGGCTAGTTAGAGGTTCACCGAATGTTTGTCTCCGTCAATTCCTGTGTACGCAGTCCTAACCTTTTTGATTCTCCCTCACTCTACGCATTCGCCACAACTCGAACAATAAAGATAGTTATATATTTTTTTTATGGTGTTCCTATAGTATATGACCGGCCTAATTTAAATGCTAGTAAATGCTACGTGATCTCCTTACATGTAAAGAAGAAGATGTGGCTAGACAAATGAATGCTGAGAATACCATCGACATAACATGTGAGAAACGAGGAAGTCTCAAATGGAATATTTCAGCCCAGCAGCAATATTCTACAGGATGTGCGGGTGGTGTAATGGATAATAGCTCGGAATTGTTAATTGGAGAGCCATGTTCCAATTCCACTTGGGTTCGTTATATGCACTTACGAGCAAATACCATTGTGAAAGTTTTGAATCCACCTTTTCTCCACCAGCTATGGGTTAATTAGTAAATCTTTTATCACTATACTATTATTATCTCAAAAAGAATTCTTACAATCTAAAATATTTAGAGATACTCGATAAAATTTAACGAAGAATCTCCAACGTCACCGTTGACATGGCATCTTAGTTTCAGCCACTTCCCCACTGCCATAATGTTGCTACCCTGTGCCTATTCTATACATATCTTCATGTTATTTGTTCTGATCAGCTTTCCTCTTTACGAATTTAAGCGCAGTACTAGATTGGCAGAAAGGTCTCATTATTCTTGCGTTGAAATGGTTAGATTTAACCATACGTTTTATGCTAATAGTTTCTTCTCTAGCACTTCTCGTTTCTAGGACAATATTCTGCTTTCCTTATCTTCTGGAATTTTAATTTGGTTCTCCGATTAACAATTCCGAGCCATCATCCATTGCACCCGCCAACATCTAAGCTTACAACACCTGGGGTTCCAAAGGGCTCACCCATCTAGGTACTGACCAGGCTCGACGTTGCTTAACTTCGGTGATCGTACAGGAACTGGTGTTTCAAAGTGATGTAAGCCTTGAATTTTTTTCACGATCCCATAATAGTAAAATGATTGAGACAGGAAGAATGTACAGCGATTTGTTATAAAGACCCATCTTTATTTTTATTATAAACCCACAGTTAAATTAAGCGGCTGATAATCGGTAAATCGTTATATTAGCATCTGTCCCTCACTGACCACGATTAATCGGCTTTCAGTTATTAGCGGAATTTTGATCTAGAATTTTCAGTGCATAATGTTGAATATTTGTGTTTAACAGAGAAAAGCTGGAATATGGAAGTTGTGGAATTGACAATGAAGGAAGTTATGTTAAAAAATAAATACTTGTTCGGTAACAATACTTTTATTTTTGTAATCGATAGATTTGTTAACAGATCTCAAAGAAAAAGCTTTAAAAGTTGGCATCAGCCTTGACGAACAAAACTAGAAATGGAATTGATATTTATTTCAAGAATTCCGAATATCGATTCATTTCTTGTAAGGCTAATGAGAAACTCTGATTGACAACTTAAAATCAATTCTGCTGTTTGTTCATTAATTGAATATCGATTGTATAATCTTTTAGAAATTTTAATTCAAACTCACTTGCAGATGTAGGCGGTCATATTTTTTTTTTTATCTGTGAACTGCCATGACTTCTCAGAAAAAGTAGTAGAGTAATTTACCTTTATTTTCTTCACAGTTTCAATCCATAGTTTTTAACCAAAACTGGTCATCATACAAGGGCAGATAACCCAATATTTGGGACTACAACAAAAGTTTGTAGCGTTTTTCAATATGCAGAACATGTAATTTAATTTCGCACGTGATTGAAATTTATGACATAGACATATTCGGAAATGTGACATTCCAACGTGTCTTTTTATAGGACGTGTGTGTGGAGTGTGTTTTACCTTAAAATTGAAAATATTGTGAAAGGATGTGACTTTTCCTCATTTAGTGCACTTTTATTTACGAAAAGGAAAAGAAAAAGGCTGTAGACCCAGCAAAAAATGTATGTCCGTTTGTGGAGATGGTGCCGTAGCTGAGAGTATAGTTCATAATTGTTTCGCAAGATTCGGAATAAAAAATTTGGATCTGGAAGAGCGGGAACGTTCCAGCAAGTTTGATTAAAACGTGATCCAGGTCACACGACACGGGACACCGCAGATATACTCCACATATCTTATATGATCCTTGTCAAACTTTTGAAAACAGTGAATATCTACGTTGTTTGGGTGCCTCACGATTTAACGAAAAAGAGTCTCTGTTCAAGCACAACAAAAATGACCATTTGTTTTTTTTTAAAGAACACTCACAGGCGATGAAAATTGTGTTGTTTACAACAATGTGGCGCGAAAAAAACGTCGTCAGGAAAACAAAATGAGCCACCATTAATCACACCAAAAGCCAGTTTCTATTTGAAGAAGACAATGCTGTTTTCAGATGGGATTGGAAGGGCATTGTGTTTTTACAAACTCCTACAGCAAGATCAGACAAGACTTCCTCTTTTATGTGCTGTGCCGTGTCCCTTCAGGACGTATGCGATCATGGCCCTCCCCATCTTTCTGTCTCTTGTTGCTTTTGTTTTTTCTCCCAAACATTGTTCTACCATCCATTTACTCAAGCCCATCAAGTACGTTTCGCGTTGCTTTCTTCTGTTCCTCAATCTGCCCTGTGAGTATCAGGTTTTCCTCATTACGTGCCTCCAAAATTTCAACTGCTTCTTCCTGATGTTAATTATGTTTAATTTTTGTTTCCTTTCTCTGGTTGTTCACATGTACACATATAGTATCTTCAGCATCTTTCTGTAGAACCATATTTCTGTTGCTTCAAGTCTTCTTCATCTTTGAGGAGTTTGTCTACCATTTGCTGCCATCGTGGAGGACAGCTTTCATGTAACAGTTCTTTGGTTGTAACGAATTTTTTTTATGTCTATTAATATTCTACTTAGCTTTTGGAATGCAACTTTGGCCATCCAAATACTTCTTCGGATTTCAGTGCCACATTTTCCGTCCTCTGTTAGAACACTTTCCAGATATTTAAATTTCTATACTTATTTGATTTTAGTATCCCCCGATTCGTAATTTGCATTTTGGGCTCACCCTTTTGCTGATAACCATACATTGTGCTTTCGTATCATGATATCAGAGAAATACTATTCCAAATTAGACCGATTGAATGCAGCAATCGATCGTCTGGAAATGGCCAAACGGAATTGTATTTCCTTCCACCAGGGCAACGTCAGACCTCAATCCTTTTTGCAGATCTGGCAAAAATCGACACAGTCTCTCTTACTAGACTTGAAGCAGTCACTTGCTTTCACCTTCCGTTCAACACTGCTTTCGAACGCTGCAAAATTCCCTTAATGGCGAGAGTTTCAATTCTCTAGCAGACTGTAAGAACCACTTAGGCCTTTTTATCACCCAGAAAGTTCTGGGAGGATGACATCATGAAGCTGCCCCTAGGATGATGAAAGGCGAGCGAAGAATATGGCACATATGCGGGTGAATAAATCTATGTACAAATAATGTCTCTGAAATTCTCTTCAAAAAATCAAAGAACATTTGTTGCAATTTAAAAATGTATCGGGTGGGAGGATAAATGTATCGGGTGGGAGGATAAATGTATCGGGTGGGAGGAAAAATGTATCGGGTGGGAGGAAAATAAATAAATATCGGATGGTAGGGTGGGAGGATAAATGTATCGGGTGGGAGGAAAAATGTATCGGGTGGAAGGATAAATGTATCGGGTGGGAGGAAAAATGTATCGGATGGGAGGGTATCGGTGGGAGGAAAATGTATCGGTGGGAGGATAAATGTATCGGGTGGGAGGAAAATGTATCGGTGGGAGGAAAAATGTATCGGTGGGAGGAAAAATGTATCGGGTGGGAGGAAAATGTATCGGGTGGGAGGATAAATGTATCGGTGGGAGGAAAAATGTGGGAGGGTGGGAGGAAAAATGTATCGTGGGAGGAAAATGTATCGGGTGGGAGGAAAATGTATCGGGTGGGAGGATAAAAAATGTATCGGGGGGAGGGAAAATGTATCGGGTGGGAGGATAAATGTATCGGTGGGAGGAATAAATGTATCGGGTGGGAGGATAAATGTATCGAATTGGTAGGAAAAATATCAGGTGGGGAGGATAAATGTATCGGTGGGAGGATAAATGTATCGGGTGGAGGAAAATGTATCGGGTGGGGATCGGTGGAGGATAAATGTATCGGGTGGGAGGATAAATGTATCGGTGGGAGGATAAATGTATCGGGGAGGATAAATGTATCGGTGGTAGGAAAAATGTATCGGATGGTAGGATAAATGTATCGGGTGGAGGATAAATGTATCGGTGGGAGGAAAATGTATCGGGTGGTAGGAAAATGTATCGGGTGGTAGGAAAAATGTATCGGTGGGAGGATAAATATATCGGGTGGTAGGAAAAAAATGTATCGGGTGGTAGGAAAATGTATCGGGTGGTAGGATAAAATATCGGGTGGTAGGATAAATGTATCGGGTGGGTGGTAGGATAAATGTATCGGGTGAAAAATGGATCGGTGGTAGGATAAATGTATCGGGTGGTAGGGAAAATGTATCGGGTATTAGGATAAATATATCGGGTGGAGGAAAAATATATCGGTGGGAGGATAAAATATCGGGTGGTAGGGTGGGAGGAAAAATATCGGGTGGGAGGATAAATATATCGGGTGGGAGGAAAAATGTATATAAAGATTGGGGGTGGAGGATAAATGTAGGAAAAATCGGGTGGAGGATAAATGTATCGGATGGGAGGAAAAATGTATCGGGTGGGAGGATAAATGTATCGGGTGGGAGGAAATTATATCGGGTGGAGGATAAATGTATCAGGTGGGAGGAAAAATGTATGTAACGGGTGGGAGGAAAATGTATCGGGTGGGAGGAAAATGTATCGGGTGGGAGGAAAATGTATCGATGGGAGGAAAAATGTATCGGTGGAGGAAAATGTATCGGTGGAGGATAAATGTATCGGTGGTGGGAGGATAAATCGGGTGGGAGGATAAATGTATGGATGGTAGGAAAATGTATCGGGTGGGAGGATAAAATCGGATGGTAGGATAAATATATCGGGTGGGAGGAAAAATGTATCAGGTGGGAGGGTATCGGTGGAAGGAAAAATGTATCGGGTGGGAGGATAAATGTATCGGGTGGGAGGATAAATGTATCGGGTGGGAGGAAAAATGTATCGGGTGGGAGGAAAAATGTATCGGGTGGGAGGATAAATGTATCGGGTGGGAGGAAAAATGTATCGGGTGGGAGGATAAATGTATCGGGTGGAGGAAAAATGTATCGGGTGGGAGGAAAATGTATCGGGTGGAGGAAAAATGTATCGGGTGGTGGGGAGGAAAATGTATCGGTCAGGTGGGAGGAAAAATGTATAAAATGGTGGGGTGGGAGGAAAATGTATCGGGTGGGAGGAAAATGTATCAGGTGGGAGGATAAATGTATCGGGTGGGAGGAAAAATGTATCGGATGGGAGGAAAAATGTATCAGGTGGGAGGATAAATGTATCGGGTGGGAGGAGGAAAATGTATCGGGTGGGAGGATAAATATATCGTGGGAGGAAAAATGTATCGGTGGAGGATAAATGTATCGGTGGGAGGAAAAATGTATCGGGTGGGAGGATAAATGTATCGGGTGGGAGGAAAAATGTATCGGGTGGGAGGATAAATGTATCGGGTGGTAGGAAAAATGTATCGGGTGGTAGGAAAAATGTATCGGGTGGTAGGAAAAATATATCGGGTGGTAGGATAAATGTATCGGGTGGTAGGAAAAATATATCGGGTGGTAGGATAAATGTATCGGGTGGTAGGATAAATGTATCGGGTGGTAGGATAAATGTATCGGGTGGTAGGATAAATGTATCGGGTGGTAGGATAAATGTATCGGGTGGGAGGATAAATGTATCGGATGGTAGGAAAAATGTAGGATGATAAATGTATCGGATGGTAGGAAAATGTATCGGGTGGGAGGATAAATGTATCGGGTGGTAGGATAAATGTATCGGGTGGTAGGATAAATGTATCGGATGGTAGGAAAAATGTATCGGGTGGTAGGATAAATGTATCGGATGGTAGGAAAAATGTATCGGGTGGGAGGATAAATGTATCGGATGGTAGGAAAAATGTATCGGGTGGTAGGATAAATGTATCGGGTGGTAGGAAAAATGTATCGTGTGATAGGAAAAATGTATCGGGTGCTATGAAAAATTTACATAGGTCATTAGTACGAATTTAATGCTTTAACTTGTTTTTTCGATTCCACTTTATGTCTCAATGACCGTTACATCATCCTCATATATCTTTCTCTATCACATCACAGAAATTTCATCCCAGTTCTAAGAATCGTCAGCTATCTTTGATGGAGAATGAATCTTAATAATATTCTGAGAAATTTTTTGTTATTTTCCCCCAATTTTTATCGAAAGTAATTAAATTACTGATTAAATAGCGCAATCCTAATTCTGACCTCAAAGATTTTTTTTACTATTTTTCGCCTCTCTACAAAATCAGTAGGTGACATTTTCTTTTTGTGAGTTGATATCCGTATAGCAATCCAATATGGCAAACGACTCAAGGTCGCATTTTATGATACGTTATCTAATTATAACCCGGTTCCATCGCGTACTACACAGAAATCAGTGTGTATGTAGCAAGAAACATTACATTATGTATTATTCGAGCAGAAATAATATGCAAAGGTTGTATCGCAGTTTACAAGAATTTGAATCTTGCTTTTAGTAGTCAATCATAAAATAGGAAAAAAATCCTATTCATTCAACAAGCAACAGTTCATCCAAACCTTCTTTTTCATTCACCAGTAGGTTTTGTTTTCAGAGGGAATACGACTCGAAATGTCAAACATTTTTTCCTGTACACATTGGTCCCGTTATACGCGGTTTCAATTATCCACTATTTCAGTTATCCGCGATTTGAATTATTCCCTCAGAAACACTGAAATAGTTTTTTTTTGTTGTATTCTGAGGCGATTCGGAGAGAAATAGAAGTCCTACCAGGATTTATTATTGGTGGCCACAATCTTAACAGCATAAGATATGTAGCTGACACAGTCCTGATAGTAGACACGGAAAGGAAACTACAAAAACTCCTACAGAAGGTAGTGAAGGAAAGCAAGAAGAAAGGACCCAAAGAGTGTGGTTAAGGCGGTGGAGAACTTTGAGAGGGGTATTGACAGGAGATAACTGACATACATTGGCACATTGACACATGAAACTAGAACAGTCTAGCCCAGTGAGCGAAATAAATGGTTAAGTTCGACATTCCAACCTCCTGAAGAAGGCCGGAGCGTACAATGTCCGAAATGTTGTGATAATCATGGTGACAAAGATGAGGACAATAGTCCGAATAATGTAAATGGTGTAGCCAATAAAAATAGGAATCTTATATCTTACGTAATAAAGTTTTCGCTAAGGATAGAGAATTCGTTCTAACGGTGACCTGAGCAGACTCAGCTTACTGGATGTAACTAACGCTTTTATCCACTGTGCCATGTGTCCTCAGTGACAGGACCCAGAAAGTGTGAGTTCAAAACCCGGTTAAGCTGGTGGAGAACTTGGAGAGGGGAATTAACAGGAGATAACTGACATCCATTAGAATGGCACATGGAACTAAAACAGTTTACCCCAGTGAGCGAAATAAATGGTTAAGTTCGACATTCCAACCATCTGAAGAAGGCAGGAGCGTACAATGGTCGAAACGTTGTGATAAACATGGCGACAAAGATGAGGACAATAGACCGAATAATGTATATAGTGTACATAGTACTTTTATTGGCTAGTTATGATAATCTTTTAATGGGCTTAATTTATAAATTTTCATCGTTCATTTGCGAGTCAGTCTTTGTTGAATACTAAAGTTTTGTCCACAAATGAATGCCTTAAAGATCGAAGATTAAAAGTTGCGCTTTCGCCGTATTATATTCTCTGAACTCCGGAAAGAAGTAAGCGTCGGAACCGCGAGAAAGAAAATAAAATATTCACAAAAGGTGCTTTGACAGATTTCGTCAGGGTAATTTTAACCTAAACGATCAACCACGCTCCGGGCGACACTTCCGACGTCGATGAAGATGCCCTCCTTGCCATCGTGGGGAATAAACAGAAGACTTCGACGCTAAGATTTTGAAAAAATCGATATCTTAACTGCCTTTCACCATTTGAAGAGACTTGGCTTCAAGGAAAACGGCCGATTTTGACTAATCGAAAAGGTGTCATTTTTCACGACATCGCAAGACCGTCTCTTGCAAAATAATATTGCAGAAGCTTAAAGATCTTAAAATGAGAAACCCTCTAGCACCCTACATGTTCTCCTGAATCGGCGCTTTTGGATTTTCAGCTGTTCCGGTCTCTACAGAACAATTTAAATGATAAAAAATATTTACCTTTGTACAGTCAGTCAAAAACTATTTCACAACCTTCTTCCTATAAAAAGAGAAATTTTCTGCGAAAATGGCATCAGCAAACTTGTAGAACGTTGGGAGACACTTGTAAAAAACAATGGAGACTAAGTACTTGACTAATAAATGTTTTTTTTGTTAGTATGTAAAAAATTGTCTTTAAGTTTTTTAAGCCCTTGTTAGGGCCAGAAATAAAGACACAAAGAGAGGTATTGAGTTAAACAAATATATTAACAGAAACAGTAATACAAACATACACAAACAAGAGTGTTACAGCAAGAATGTTCGGTCTGACTGTCAGATCTGACTGCTTGAAACTTCCCTCTCTAAAAGGCAGTACCAGCTCCTATTTATAGCTGCGAGAATCCATGCGTGCGTGGGTAAATTACCATAACAAATTTCTAATCGAACATGAACTTCTGTAATGATCTAATGTATTATGTAGGGTTTGATACGATTTCAGGCATCCGATTGGTTGCTGAAGCAGATACCCTGACAGATAAGTGGGTACTGCTGTATATATGGGATGTGCAGGTTGTGGAACAGAATGAGAAATCAGTAAGATTTCGAATTCTGGTTGGGTTGTTACATTTTTCTATCGCATGAATAACCTTGGGAAAGGCATTAATCTATAACTTCTAGTTATGGCTTATTGAGGTTCTTGGACCAAAGTCTCTATCCGTAGGTGGCAATCAGTCTAAGAACAGGACGACCCTGAATTCAAAACGGTACATAGCCCCGGCGACATGCATCCTATACGGCCATGTAAAGAATAAGAGAGTTCAAAATGAACTGCGGAGACGGTTTGTAGTTTTTTATGACTGCAACTGAGATCGACTTGCACTATACTGTGCTGTAAACACACACACACACACACACACACACGTTTTAATCACCATAGAGAACCATTCATCCCTCCATCAACATGGCTGATTCTAACCTCTAGGAGCGGAACTCATTGAGTCTTCTTGCTTCTCCCTTTCCCCCACTGATATAAAGTGGAATGATTATATTGAATCAATTGCAAGGCTCGTTGTTCGGAGTGTTGGTCCGTTGTGTCGTGCCAGACATTTTTTATCGCCAAAATCCGTCTTACATATTTATAAATTTACCATTCGCCCGTGCAATTGCCATAACTGCTCTGGTGATCCTGCTACCTCGAAAAAATCCAAAGAAGTGTCCGTGATGGAAGCGTTTGTGATCTGGCATCTCGGCTTCAGTCACTTTTCCACCGGCGTGAGATAGGGTACCTCTGTATTTTCTATAAATATTTTCATTTGGGAATTGTTCTGATCAGCTTTCCTGTTCGGTACCTCGACCGCATGAATTTAACCGTACTGTTAGATTTGGTTTGGCTTGTTTTGTTTTACGGTATATCAACCTCAATGGGTCATTTAATGACGACAATTTTTTTTTTCTAGTAATATTTTTGTTTTGTCAAAAATCTATTTCTTTAATGTTTTTTCCTTCAAAATTTATAACTGGTAATATTATTTTTTCAAAAACTTATAGCTGGTAATATTATGTTTTCAAAAACGTATAGCTGGTAATATTTTTTTCAAAAGGCGTATTGCTGGTAATAGTTTTTTTTCAAAAACGTATTGCTGGTAATAATTTTTTTTTTCTTCAAAACATTATTTCTGGTAATAATTTTTACAAAGTATTTCTGGTATTAAAACCTATTTTTACATTTTTATAATGCCTTTTACCGCATTTTCGGAGTTAACTATTTACCTTTAGCTGGGATCCTAACAGGTGCTACCACCTCGGGTCAGGCTGGACCTGTGAACACCAGCAATTAAGACGTGGTTCCACGCTCCTCAAAGCCTCCAGATCAGAGGCCTTGATGTTGGACGTAGTTTAACGTCTTACCCTGGACGCGGATGTACTTCATCGTCATACTAAGGACGCAGCACTGCTAGCTTGGCAAATCTGTCTCATCGTTTTACTGTTGATATAGCCAGATGTAACCGTAAGTTTTATTCTGAGAGTTTCCTCTCACTCTCTGTCAGTTTCTTGCTTACTTGCCACCTGCAATCTTCAAAAATTTAAATGCAATACCAATCGCAATCTTCCGCCTTTCTGAAATCCGTTCTTTTATTTTCTTTTCTTCTCGTTAAAGTCTTCTCATTCTTTGCCATTAGCATAATCTCTTTGCGTCTTAGTGGCATTATCGCCTTACTTGGGGTAAAATGATTAAAAACATATATAATACTAACTGTACTTCAGAGATCTACAAAAATACGTAGCTTAAAATTTTGCAAAATGATATCTCTATTATTTGAGGCACCAGATAGTTTGCTATTAGCGGTCCTACGAAAATCGTACACAAATAGCCTATTTATCTTTACTTTCTCTGAGTGCAAGTATTTTTTCAAAGATTTGTCAAGAAGCTTCGATATAGTCGCTTCTTCAGGAAGAAAAAAGAATGGAAAAGTAATAACGAAGAGCATTATTGCTATGGTCCGGTTTCTTGTACCACGGTGATAGACGAAAGGTAGAACCAATAAAGAAGAACTCGAACACAGGTATGGAATAACACAGATATATTACAAACAGGAATATATACAGAGAAGTAGAAGTGTTAGTATGGACAATCAGGTTTAGTAGAGAGAACAATGTAGTCTCGACCAGTATCACTATTCCAATGTCTTGCAGTAATTGGCTGAACGCGATTCTGTTTCGGACTGCCTCTGACTCGACTCTTGACTCGACTTGAACTACTGACTGACTCCACTTGAACTACTGACGATATTCAGTCCCCACCCACGAGGGCGTCATGTAGCACAAAGCAGGTTTAACGTGAGATCTCCGAGCCCGTGGGCTCGGCCAAAAATATGCCCTATTTACCTCCCCGAAAGAGAATCCGCCCTTCGGCGTAGCCTCTTTCGGGTTCTTCCCCGCCCGAAGGCAAAGAGTTCAACCAAAACAGCCGGTCGAGAAAGCGAACGACTGACGATATTAAGTCACCCCTCTCACTGGTACAGCGTGTGGCACAAGGCCGCTTATTTAATGAGGGATATCCGAGCCCGTGGGCTCGGCCCAAAAATAGGCCCATTGAACCCGTATACACGGGTTCAGGGTCGGTTTACCTCTTCGAAAGAGAATCCGCCCTTCGGCGTAGCCTCGTTCGGGTTCCTCCCCGCCCGAAGGCAGAGAGTTCAACCGAACAGCCGGTCAAGAAAGCGAACGACTGTCATTCTCCACGAGGGTGCTTGGCAAAGGCCTTTGAGGCGCAGGTATTTATTGAAGTAAACATGGAATAGTCCATCATTATTATTCCCGCCCGTATTATAGGCTCAGAGAGCGAACGACTGTCTTTTTTCGTCCTTAATAAAGATTACATATCAGGGTAGACTCTATAGCTTTGATTTGCAACCCATCTCAGAAAACGATACATCTATGTTTCGAAATCTGGATAGAGAAATGGGAAATGACGAAATCATATCTATTCACATATTTAAAGAAGGGGTATTTGTTGAGATCTATGATCACCTATATCAGAATTTTTTTCTTAAATATCAGGTTGGAAGCTGCTGTGTTAATGCTCTCGATACGTTTGAATTAGAAATGAGAACGTTAAATCTGGCGCTTGCATCCTAGCGTTACGGTCAGGCAAAATTTGATGTATGGCCAGCTCAAGAGTTGCTCTCAAATACCTGTCGCACACTTTACAGAAATAATTGATATAGTTACACATAAATTCTTCAGGAGTTTTGTTTCAGTTTGATTTTAAATTTGGTACAGTGAAATTTTTCGGGCGGCAGAACGCTTCCAATTTTGATAAAAGACATTTAATTGGAAAACTGAATTAAAGTTCTTAACTTTCTTCCACTTAGATCATAATTAAAGTCTCTCGCCGAATTAAATAACGTCTGAAGAATTATTTGTAACCAACTCAAACCAAATGTTAATGATAGTTTCAAATTCCTCACATTAAATAGAAAAATCAATGCGAAAGAACCAACAAAAAATACAGACAGTTGATTTAGAGTGAATAAAAAAATAACTAGACAAGAAAATAAATAAATAAAGATCATCTAAATTTTAAAGTTTATATAATATTACTGTATGAGTACAATCAAGGAAAAAGAACTATTTTTGGATCGAATCATTAGATGCGATGAGAAATGGATACTCTTTAACAACAGTAACAGAGTAGCCTAGTCGCTAGATGCAAGATGAATTAACGAAAAAATACCCAGAACTTTCATTGCACCTTAAAAAGTTAATGGTTACTGTATGATGGTCTTTCAAAGGAGTTATTCTTTATTCATTCTTGCCTCAAGGGAAAACAGTAACAGCAACCCCGTAATGCACATAGTGTGATACAAGTTTTCCAAACAAAGTCTTTGAACTTAAGGGTTGTCTTTCTTCTGGTGATGTTGTTATAGAGCCTCTGTTTACTCCAATATGTACCCCACAGGTGGAGAAGACATGGATTCATACCGTTCCCGAGTAAGTGATTGTAACGAATTGGAATTGGAATTCGGCACTCCGACATCTCATTCTGAGACACTATTCATTACATCACCCACACATCTATCTATATTATTACTCATAAGCACAATGAAAATGATTATAATGAAAAAATGTTGAGTAATATTACTTGCATGAGTACAAACTAGGAAAAAGAACCATTTTTGCATCGAATCATTACATGCGATGCGAAGTGGATACTCTTTGATAATGGTAAGAGAGTAGGCCAATGGTTAGATGCAAGGGAATCACCAAAACAATACCCAAACCTACCTTAAAAATGTTAATGGTTACTGTATTGTGGTCCGTCAAAGAGGTTATCATTATTCAACAATCTCGTATTGTATGCACGAAACATTGAAAAAGAAACATCTTAAACTTGTTAATAGGTATGGCGCAACACGTCAACGTCCAGTCGCACGCTTCTCAGTCAAATATCCAAATGTTGCATAGCTAGAATTATGAAATTTTGCCTCATCCTTCATATTCATCTGATATCTCTCCTACAGATTATCACTTACTAGCAGTAGAGCCCAGCGTTGCCCGGGGATGTAACAGTAAGAGATAGATCAAGTATCGACCATCATAAAGACTGAAAAATAAAATGAACAAAGATTATTGTTTAAGGTTGACGGACACGCATGTCTTAATTATTTTTTTTTTTTTTTTTTACGAATTTTACGCATTGGTCAAACCCAAACTCAAACAAAAACATTGTTTTCAATCGTTATGAGTCTACCGATTGAATAGAATTTTATTATAAACAATTGTCTTGTAAATGAAATTTTTAAAGCATTCTGAATGTAAAAATAAAGAAAAAAGTGTGCAAGACAATAAGAAACACTACCTGCCAAAAAAAGTGAAGTTTTGTTGAAATCGGTTGAAAAATGTAGGAAATCCGATCCCATATATAAACGAACACACGCACACACACACACAAACAACCTGGGTTTTATAATAAGTATAACTCGATATCAGTTGTCCCCCTTCCATTCCGAGGAAACAATGCCTCTTAATTGTGTTTTCAAATTGATTTTGTGCAAAAACAATTGTGTTTTTCCAAAATTTTGGCGCTGTCAGAACCACCGCAAGGTAATTTTACATAGTCCTGTGAAGTTTTGTTGAAATCGGTTGAAAAATGTAGGAAATCTGATCCAATATATAAACGTACACACACACACACACACACAACCTGGGTTTTATAGTAAGTATGATTTACGCATTTTGAGCTTTTCATACGCAATAAAAATACTCCAATAAGGAAGAGGCAATCGAATCATTTGAACTGTTTATCACATCAAAAGATAAGAATTTTTTTAAAGATGGGATCGTGAATTTAGATATACGTTGGAGAACAGTTATTCATTATCATGGCGTTTATTTCAACTAAATAAATTAACATTTCAGAAGCATTTTATTCATTTCCTATAAAGTCCGTCATTTCCTGTGTGGCAACCTAATAAATAGAAGAGTGAATGAAATAAACCCGGATGTCTAGATTTTATCAACACAATTTTGGTATACTTGGTTAAAGTAATTTAGAAAACTGCATTAACGATTCTTTTTGAGAAAAAAAGTCTATCTGGAAAAATATGAACATAGCTGAATAATGAATATATTTCTTATCAAGGATGTACTTGTAACGGCTGTGTTCATTATATTCCGTTTCATACGGATACCCAAGGGAGAGATTTGAGTCTCTTCCCACACAGCTATGGCTTTTCGGTTACTTTCTAAAGTCAACTTCACCTCTCTACATCTGATGTCTCCTCGTAAACTTTGAAAATTTACTATTTATTTGTTATTTTTATTTTCTCAATAGGAGTAGATAGATTTCTCACTCCTCCCCAGTCTTTTGAACAGGAGTAGAGGTTTACTCCTTGTTTTTCTTGCTTAGGATTGGGTTTCCGGTTCATTCTAAAGTCTTCTCATTGTCTTTCACTCCCAGCAGCCCCTAGCTTCTTAGTGCGATTATCGCTTTGCTTGGAGTAAATTGATTAAAAAAAAAACGAAAAAAAAAACAGCTTGACTTTTTAGCCGTAGTAGCAATCAGTCTAGGAGTACCACCATTTTAAATCATAACCCTATGGTGCCATAGCAAAGCGTACACTATAGAAACATGGCAAAGATTATGGGATCTACTCTTAACTATGCCTCGGGGTTGTGAACTATGATCTTAATTGTAGTCGAGAAGGTAGGTAAGTCGGATGTAGGTAGGTAGACAGACATTTCTTATCAAAATAGGATGATGGGTTTTACATACCTAAATAAACTGGGCTTGTCTACACCAGGAAAAGAAGAAAAATATATAGAAAAGGTAGAAGTTGCAACTGTATGGATCTGAAATTTCAACTGTATGGCCGTTAGCGAACAAAAACGCTTTGTTATATTTTGATGTATTACTGGGGTGCCTGGGTTATTGGCAATGTTCTTTAAACATAAACCCAGAGTTGTTATCTTATGAAGGCTTTATTTGAGAAACCACTAATGTTTCCGTAAAATTTCTTACGCAAAATTATTAATGAAGACTAAAAAAAGAAAGAAAGTTTGAAAGATATCATAAAATGTCATAGAAAATAACGAATATGCAAACTCTTAGCAACCTAATCTGATGCTAACCTCCAAGAGAGTTTCGTCCTGGGTATGACGATAAACTACATCCGCGTCCTGGGTATGACGATAAACTACGTCCAACAGCAGGGCCTCTGATCGGGAGGTTTTGAGGATCGTGGAACCACCTCTAAATTGCTGGTGTTCCCAGGTCCACCGTAACCCGGGGTGGTAGCACCTGTTAGGGTCCCAGCTATGGGTAAATAGTTAACACCCAAACTTGTGTAAAAACAGGTTTTGATACCAGATATACTTTGTAATAAAAAAAAATTATTACCAGCAATAATTTTTGAAGGAAAAATTATTAGCAAAACTTTCAAAAATATACCTGCAATACAAACAGTTATACATTCTTTTAAAAAAATGACCAGCTATATATTTCTTCAAGGAAAAATACTCCCAGAAATAGATTTTTGTAGAAAAACATATTACCAGCAATAAAAATTTTGTCGGC
>CAHIKZ030004234.1:445000-552500 GCA_903632075.3 Acanthosepion pharaonis
ATATTCTTAGATTATTTGTAAATTTCTATGCTGATTATACGACTATATACCGATACATCTCTAAAACTCTTGATGATCAAATATTGGCAGCTGATCTCTCTTCCGTTCTAGCACTAACTTCCCAATGGGGAAGAAACTGGCTGGTTACATTCAGTGCTTCGAAAGCCAGACTAATTACATTCCATCATCACCGATCGGGCCCTGAACTACCACTAGTCGCGATGAACGGATGTCCTCTCGGAGAGCCATCGTGCTTTGAGAGACTATTGGTCCTTAAGCTCACACCTGACCTCAAGTAGAACTCATACATACGAGTCATCGCTAAAGATACAGATAAGATAGTCGCTTTCTTGTATCACTCCAGTAAGTACCTGACTCCACGTGCTATCCTCTACCGTTACAAGAGCCAGATCAAGCCAAGAATGGAGAACTGTCGTCATATTTAGGCGGGAGACCGTGATGGAGTACAAAGGCGTCTCCGCGTCATTGCAGGAGACGAATTATTTTCCACACTCCAGCGTCTCTGCTCCCAGGCGGGATCTGGTAAGCCTCTCGCTTCTCTATCGCTAATTTCACGGAAAGTACTCGGAAGAACTACATTCTTTGGTTCCACCAAGCCTAACCCTTACGGCAAGGACCCGCCACGCTACATTGTAGCAAGCCACCCCCGTTTCTTCCGTATTCCATCGGTAAGAAGTAACTTCCACTCGAATAGCTTCTTCCTGTAAACCGCTTCTCTGTAGAAGCGACTTCCAAGAAGATGTTTCTCCGATCACTACAATTCAAGTCTAGGGCTAACCATTCCTCTCCTATTTGTACAAACGTCTCCTAAGTTAACCCTCTAACTTGAGCGACCCCCGGGCCTTGTACAGGGTGAGCTTTATTGGAAAAAAAATAGCAGCAGGCAGTGTTTGAATCGTTGGGGAGCTCCTATATCACGACGGCTCGAAGATGAAAAGCGAACGTCGCAGTCAGTGACTTAATATGTGACATATCTAAGAATGTCTCTCATTGGTTGACCATAACCAATCAGTATCGTTTTCTTTATAACTGTCAGTCAGTTTGTTACGTGCCATGCGTGATATACGCTTAGGCGATCATGTATCTTTCGATACATGACTGACGAGGCAGATTTTTTTCCCGCAGTAGGTTGCCATTTCTTTCTGTGGTAGACCAGTTGCTATCCAAGGCTATAGAACCCAGTCTGTCCTACTATTTACCCATAGATGGAGCGAGAAGAAGAGGATTTATACCTTTCCCAAGGGTAATGGCACGTAATGTAATGAATTCGACTGGAATTCGAACTCGGCTCTCCGATTCTTCAATCCGAGCCGCTATCCATTACATACCTGACTTGTATATAATAAAGATAAGGAGTACATTTCTTTCTTCTTTTTTTTTTAGAAATAATTTCCTTTATATAAGTTTTGCAGAATCCTGAACATTTTACACACACACACACACACACACACACACACACACACACACACACACACACACACACACACACACACACACACATATATATATATATTGTTGGGGCGCACCCACCTTCTAACTAGAAATGGACTGGTCCCTCTTATATAAGTCAGCTCTAGAGAGAGGACGGGAGAGAGTCAGCGTTAGCAGTCCAGATAAGCTTATCCGGTACATACCGTTGGACTATAGACTTTGGATATTGTTTCGTACTAACCAACCTTTGTTCTACTAATCACTCTATTGTTAATTGCTTTTACAAATATACCAGTATTTTCCTCTACAACTGTGTTTGTCTTGATTCATACACCGACACGCAGGAAACTCACAACATCTCAACATATATATATATATATATATATATATATATATATTGTAGCAGACCATCCACATTCCATCGGTGAGAAGTAACTTCCATTCGAATATCTTCTTCCTGCAAACCGTTGTTTTGAAGAAATGATTTCCAAGAGGATGTTTCCCCGATCACTACAAGTCTAGGGCTAACCGTCCCATCTTCTTCTATGGCGAATGGAGTACTACTGTCATATTTGTGCGTCGAGAGCTGCCCATACTACACTCTCAGCCTCGTTAGAACATCTCCGAGTCCTTGATGAATTATTTTCTACTCTATAACCGTTCTCCCATAGGCGTAGTGGGGTAATCCTCTCGCTGCTCTGTAGCTACTTTCACGGAAACTACGTTCCTTTGTTTCACCAAGTTCTGACATTCACGGCAAGGAGCTGGCATATCACTTACATTAGCAAACCACACCCACATCTACCCCCCGTATTTCATCGGTGTGAAGTAAGCTCCACACGAGAATCTTTTTCCCCCGTGAATTACTGTTCTGCGGAACCGACTCCCAAGCAAATGTTCCTCTTATTACTACATTCTTCTGTTGCCCTACTATCCGTACAAACTACCACCTAACGTAACCCTCGACCTCGAGTGGTTCCCGGACCTTGTACAGGTTGACCTTCACTGTAAAAAAAATTATATTATTACTACTAGTTGTAATTGCATACTCACACTAAACGTCTGAAGGTGATGGCTCGAGATTAAAAGAAGACTTCACTAACGATTCCTTCCCATAGCTATGCTTATCAGTATTATTAAGGACTTCCTGCTTCGGTTAGTCTTAAAGCCGTACGACTCTATAGAATGACAGAATACATAAGGGGGGGGTCTGTCTTTTCTCTCAAGGTAGGAAAAAAAAACCTTCGACTTGGACAGTCTCCAAGGTTTAGAAGATGGGTTCTGTCATACACTCCAGCTGAAATCTTTAGCGGAGGAGACAAAGAGAAACTGGCAGGTAGGAGATGCCACTGAATGAAACCTGGACGAAGATGATAATCATGAGGATAATGATGATGATGGAGAGGATGATGATGATGATGAAATCTCAACCAGATTCGAAAAGGTTGTTCTAATTCGCTGTAGCGAGCGAATACAATTTGAGATTTCTTTTTGTTAAATTCTGTTCGTTAAATTTAATTAAGTCATGTTATGTTGTTGGACAAAAATTGTTCTGTTTTGTTGTTATTTGAGGAAAAACAAAGAAACTCGTAATAAATGGATAAAAACATAGCGTTCCTCCATTATGAAGACAGGAAGGAGGGCCAGAGAATAACAGGGGGGGGGATTATGTCGCGTCTGTTGGAATTGGCGGTTTTGTTTCACTGCTGTTTCACACACACACACACACAAATAGAACATAGAAACAAATGTATACTACATTAAAGAACACAGACACACACACACACACAGGTACACAAAAGAACACACAAACACACAGACACGCAAAAGAACAAACACACACAAAAGCACATAGAAACACACAGAGAAGAACACAAAAACACACATGCACTCAAAAGAACACAGTAATACACACGCACACACATACACTCAAAAGCACAGAGAGACACAAGCACACAAAAGAACACAGAAACACACACACACACACACACACACAAGAACACAGAATCGCACACACGTGCACAAAAGAAAACAGAAATACACATGCACAAAAAGACACAGAAACACACATAGACACAAAAGGACACAGAAACACATACACACACACACACAAAAGAATACAAAACACACACAAAAGAACATAGAAAACACACACAAAAGGACACAAAAACACATACACACAAAAACATACATACACAAAAGAACACAGAAACACACGCACACTGAAAAGAACACAGAAACACATCCCTACACACAAAAACAAAGGAACACGTTCATACACAAAAAACACATAAACACACACACACACACACACACACACATAAAAACACACACACACACACACACACACACACACACACACACACACACACACACACTATCACGAACACACGCACTCTCAAATGCAGGGGAGAAGTATACACACACACACACACACACACACACACATATATATATATATATTAATTAGTACATATACTTGTATCTACGTTTTGGTGTGCGACCTCAGTTTCGCTGAATTACAGCTCGTCTGTCACAAAGTTTATGCTGCTAGAAGTAAAAAAAAAAATGGCTTATGAGGGAAAATACTGCTACTCAACTCCAAAATAAAATTGGGCAAAAATTGCAGTGAATGCTGTGCAGATGAGTTACAGTTTTAAAGAATAGAATAATGTAGAAAGATTGTAAAAAAATAAAAAATAAAAAGAAGAAAGAAGGATTGCAAATTTGAAATTTAAAATTAAAGACACTGTTTTCGTATAACGAAGATAACGCTATGGGTTAAAGTGGGGATAAATTGGTAAGATGCTGAAGTCTTAGTAAGGTGAAAGAAAAAATTATAAGGAAAGAAATCAAATATAAAAAAAAGATAAATATAAAGAAAGGAAGTATAATATATGGAAATAAAAGATATAAAATAAATATGAGGAAATAAAAATGAACTATAAAATATAAGGAAATTAAATAATTGGGCGTAATAAAGGAAATTAAATAATTGGGCGTAATAAAGGAAACTAACTAATTGGGTGTTTATAAGGAAACTAAATAATTGGCTGTAATAAAGGAAACCAAATAATTGGGTGTTTATTAGGAAACTAAATAATTGGGTGTTTATAAGGAAACTAAATAATTGGCTGTAATAAAGGAAACTAAATAATTGGGTGTTTATAAGGAAACTAAATAATTGGGTGTAATAAAGGAAACTAAATAATTGGGTGTTTATAAGGAAACTAAATAATTGGCTGTAATAAAAGAAACTAAATAATTGGGTGTTTATGAGGAAACTAAATAATTGGGTGTTTATAAGGAAACTAAATAATTGGGTGTTTATAAGGAAACTAAATAATTGACTGTAATAAAGGAAACTAAATAATTGGGTGTTTATAAGGGAACTAAATAATAGGAAGATAAAGATATATATATATAAAATGATAAATATAAATAAATATATAAGGAAATTATATAAAATAATGCTGGAAACATTTTTATAGGTTTGTCGTGATAACGCAAACAGGATAGAGTGCATTAAGCTGGTATGTCACTTAGATCCTAATAGAATAAAAATATAAGAATTAGAATCAGTCAGGCTTCCAGTATTTTAAGAAAGACGGTCTTCTATGCCTACATGCGATCATTAGCTCAGTCCCCCTATTAAGTAGACCTAAGTTGTAAATATTTTTCAGTATGAATCTTTTTTCCAATTGATATAAGTCGCATTGTCCTCCTCCTCCAACCGGAAAATGATTTGGTGAGTACGACGAAATCCCATTTTACAATAGGTGTGTAGCCATCTGTTTTGATACTCCAGTAGAGTGCTGTGGCGTTTTCATATTTTTTGTTGCTAAGTGTCATTTTGTGATGGTAGAAACGCTTTTTCCAATTGTTAGCGGTGGATCTGAAATAAAATCTAATGTGGTGATTGTGCTTCATGCTAGGCTTATATTTAATTCCTTGACTCATGCATTTACCGCTCATGGGACAGAGATCACTGTTGCGATAATTGCATTTCTGATAATCAGGGCTACCATTTCTATTAGCGTTGTTTAAGTGTTTGTTTCGTGTTACACTATTATATATATATATATATATATATATATATATATATATATATATATATATGTATATATCAATACAAAAACACGCTACATGAAACTAAGTAACAAATTTTGGCATTTATAATAATAATACATTATATTTAGGCTCTGTTTTCTTTGCCACTGAGCCCTCAATTTATTTTAGATTTTAAGCTTTTAGCATATTTTAAGCTTTATCTTTTATGCTTACTATATATATATATATATATTATACAGGGTGTATCAAAAATACTTTTACAAACGTTGGGAGAGGATTCCTCACACTAAACAAGGACAAAGGTCTATATAAACATATGTCCGCAAATACTTCGTTTTTGAGTTATCATGTTTAAAGTTTATGGGAGACGCTGTTAAATGTACGATCCAAGATACAATCCAAAAATACTTATTACCATAACTTGTGGTGCCACGGATCCTGTTTCAGCAACACGACAATAAGCAGCAGCGAAGGTTGGATGACCCGGCTGACTGGAACCGCAATCTGATATAGTCATACAGCTTCACGATATGAATATCCTGCCATTGTTAAACGGAACACTTCTCAGCTAACGCACTACTACACACGTTAAACGTTGAAGACAAGACTAGCCATAAATGTGCACAAATGGCAAATGTAACCTAGTCTATATGGCAACACGGCGCCATAGTTGGCCCTACCTTTGGCGTCTCGTCTACAGTCACTATCTCACAGACGCGCCGTCGCCTCCCGCTGTCTGTTCTACAAATACTTTCATGGTAATTGCTCCGAGGAGCTGCATTCGCTAGTTCCCAGACGTCATGAGTTCCAGTGCCTTACGAGGCTGGCATCCCGCTCTCACCCCTTCACTGCCGAAACTCCTAAATGTAGCCATCTCTTCTACTCTAATAGCTTCATGTCTCGCACCTCTCACCTGTGGAACTCCCTTCCCTATTCCTGTTTCCCTGTGAGCTATAATCTCCAGCTATTCAAGTGTAATGTCAATCGACATCTCCAGTTGCGTTGATCTATCCACTGCCCTCATCCTTTCTTCTATCACTCCTATCTGATCTTGCTCTAAGTTTTCTGTAACCCCTTGCGTCCTAGTGGCTTCTCGCCTTGCTTGGGGGTGAAATGCATAAAAAAAAATACCATAAAAACTTTAAACTTAATAACTTAATAAACGATGGCTTTGCGGACATATGTTTACATGGACTTTTGTTCTTGTCTAGTGTCAAGTTTGTATATGCGTATAGATATTGGGGTAGCAGATCATTATTTAAACATATATTGTTAAACAGACAAGCAATGTCTCTTACGATTGATCATAAGCCGTTCTAAGCTTCGTATAGTGGCTTTAATTTCGGGAGAAAACAAAGACAAAAACTGTCTAACATTTGTATATTTTTTATTATGCTGCTCCTCGATCTAAGCTTTCGGCTCATATGAGGCAACATCAGAGTGGTTATATGGACATTACAACAGAGATGTTTACCATCAAAGATGACATTCTGTTATGTTTACATAGAAAATTGCTATGCGACGATAACTTATAGTTATATTTGGGCAGTAAACTTTCTTTTAAACATGTTTCATTATGACAGGCAAAGAAAATTTGATTCATTTTTTTATCCACTTTTCCCAGCGTTCCTACATTTTTCTGTTTTGTGGGAGTAAGGGAGTGAAATCATTTCGCCATTTTCAAGGGGGTTTGATTTAGGTGTTGTTAATTATTCGTCATGTTTTTGGACTGTTTGAGATGTATCGTATTCCTGTATATATATATATATATATATGAAGAAATATAGTCTTAAGATGTGCTATATTTATGGGATAAAGTGCTCAATATCAGAGATAGAGCGTGTGTAAATATAAAAGTAATAATATATATATATATATATATATATATATATATATATATATATATATCAATATCAGAGATAGAGCGTGTGTAAATATAAAAGTAATAATACATATATATATATATATATATATATATATATATATGAAATAGTCTTAAGATGTGCTATATTTATGGGATAAAGTGCTCAATATCAGAGATAGTGTGTGTAAATATAAAAGTAATAATATATATATATATATATATATATATATATATATATATATATATATATATATATCAGAGATAGAGCGTGTGTAAATATAAAAATAATAATAATATATATATATGAAGAAATATAGTCTTAAGGTGTGTTATATTTATAGAATAAAGTGCTCAATATCAGAGATAGAGCGTGTGTAAATATAAAAGTGAACATAGAAGTCAACACTTAGAGGTGACAGTCGTTTCATGCTAGATGACGATTGCATCTAGCATGAAACAGACTGTCTCCTCTAAGTGTTGACTTTTATCTTCACTTATATATATATATATATATATATATATATATATATATATATATATATAACATGTTTTATTTTAAACAATATAATGGTAGAAGTACAGTCAGTCTACCAGTGTTTTTAATCGTCTGGGTATATCCTTGAACATTTCTTATACGTTTTGGTCATTTTATTCCAGTCTGGAGGTTGAAAAATGACCACAGATCTCGTAATCAGCAGCTCGCAGAAAATTTAGAGCAAGATCAGATAGGAGTGATAGAAGAAAGCATGAGGAGAAGAGTAATAGATAGATCAACGCAACTGAAGATGTCGATTGACATTACACTTGAATAGCTGGAGCTTGTTTTGGCATCTACTGAAGTACATGGTCCATGAACACTACGCTATCCTACCATTTGTAACACTTTCGGGATTGTAATATATTTTGTTTCATGCGAATATGGTGATATTAACAGAAGTTATAAAAAATTTTCAATAGGGAGTTTCAATCCACCCATTCTATATATGTTGATTACTGACTTCCTTTTTGATTATTATTATTACATATACTTGAGTTATATGTACGTTCATGGTTTGTTTGTTTATCATTTATTTAATTTACTCATATTTATATTTTTTGTTTATTATCGGGGTTGATGCTGGCGTGTTGAGAATGAGCTGCACTACAGAAAATGGACTTACTAAACCTCCCCCACTCACAACAGACGCCCAACTATACTTGGCTTCATACAAAACGTAGAAGTTGTAACGTCACTGCTATGAGGTTCGAACATACGAATCAGAATGTATTATTATTTAGTAGGCACAGTCTTAATATAAGATACGCTGATGGTACTGTACTGTTGGAAGACAAAGAAAAAACATCTCAGGAGCTCCGAAACAAAGTTACAAAGGAAAGGACTAGCTATCAAGTGTGAGAAAACAGATTTTATGGTCGTTAGTCAGAAGTATAGACCAACTTCTACAAATTGAAGGTGCCAAAATCAAGCAAATAGGAAAATTTAGCCATCTTGGAAGTGTCATAAATGAACACAGATTGAAATAGCTGAAAAATGTCTTACAGAATCTAAAAAAAAAAAAGATTTAAGATAAAGGAAAATATCGTTAGAAAAAAAAAATGCTGAAATGCTATATAATATCAATCCTCCTATACGACGGTGAATACTAGACAATTTCCCCACAAGGAGACTTAAGGTGACGACGATAAATGCTGAGAATACTTTGTCCAGAATATGTGACCAACGAAGACGTTTTAAGGAACATGGTGGAAAAAAAAAGGACATTTGTACTTAAACTTGAAAGAGACATCTGAAAAAACCGCGACACGTGATGAGGAAACAGGCTTAGACATTTGTCACTCGCAGGAATATATTGAAGATAAGAGGGTTCTAACCAACAAGTTTATGTGAATGAATGACAGAACAATGAATAAGAGGGATAGTAAGGAGTCAAATAAATTGCACAAAATGCCCAGTGACATACACTGGCGAAACATCCAGAAATCTCAACGAAAGAAAAATATGAATAACCGTAGGGAAATATTGCATGACAACACATTAAACACAAGTAGTTAACCGAAACACATCTGGCCACAATTCGACCTAATATATGGCAGTAGAAGAGAAAAGAATTCCCATTGAAATTCTCACAATTCTTTGCGGACAACCTCAGACCGGGCTCATACACAGTATCACCGATCGTCGTAAGAGCAATAGGAGCACAATGCGGTATACGAACTAACAGACAAAAGACCTACGCAGATTGACTAATTTCAAATCCTGCAAACGTTAGCAACTTTAATACGTAAAGAAAAAAAAAGAAATTCTGGCCGTAACATTTGATAAAGATATTTATTACATCTTTTTTGACTAAAAATTTCTACGCTTACACACGAGTTTGTTTCTGATTTCGTCCTGAAGACACCTATCATAACGAGGCGAAATGCGTTGTATGTAAAAGTTTTTCTAATCTCCTATATGAAAGTGAATGCTGGACAATTTCCTTACAGATGAAGAAGAGATTTGAAGCGATAATGATGTGATTAACGAAGAAGTCTTAAGAAAAATAGGAATTAAAAAGGCGGTTTCACTTAGAATATAAAAGAAACAGTTGAAATTTCTGGAACACATGATGAGGAAAGAGGGCTTGGAGAATTTGATGCTCATAGGACATATATAAGCAGGGGAAAACAGAGAGTAACCAACATAAGTTTGTGTGAATAGATGGCAAAACACAGACAAAAAAAGGATGGTAAAAAAGACTGGATTGATTTGTTTTTTACGGTTTAACAACCTTTGTGGTTTATTTAAAGACGAAATATATTTGGGATTGTAGGAAAAAATTTTGTGAGGGAATATTGCATTAACACTTTTTGATAGTTACAATGATTTTTCCCAGATATAATTTCTACTATTTAACTAATTGCTGTAGTGGGGAGATAGATACATACCTTTCCCGGGGGTATTTGCGCATAATGCAACGAATCCGATTGGAATTCGAACTCGGCTCTTCGATTTCTAATTCAGACCGGCAATCATTTAAACCATCCGAACATCCACGCTAAAAATGGTAAAAATTATTTCGAGCAAATAACGACTTGAAGTGGTGGAGAGCCGTGAACGCCTACGTTCTGAATGGACATGGCACATAAAAGCAAAAGAAGTTGACTCTGACACATGGGTTGAACAATGAAGTACCTTGGGCATTTTGAATTCATAATGTTAGCCATTTTTTTTTCATGAGGATTATTTACTTGTTCAGTATTTACTATTGTAACATAAATGCCAATCTGATTAGAAGAGAATTCACCAAGAAGGAAAATGCATTCAATAATGTGAAATATGGCTTCAAGCCCAAAACGGAAATGAGCTGGGATGGACTTCGCTAATTTATCTTTGAACCCAGCCAGTCACAACTGACCTAACGAGCTTATATAATTGGATTATAGAATATAGAACAAATGCAAACATTTAAATACCTAGGATGCATTTTAACAAAAAAAAAAGAACATTTCATTGGAAACAAGAAAAGAGTACTTAAAAGTTATGCAATATCAGTCTTCCTATAGGGCAGTAAATGCTGGACACTCTCCTTACAGATAAAAAAAGAGAAGAAACAGAAATGTGGTTCTACATAAGAATGTTCACAATACCATAGACTGAGCATCTGAGCAACAACGATGTTTTAGACACAATGGGAACAAAAAGGAGGCTTATACTTAGAATCAGAGAGAAAGACATTTATCGAGCACATACTGAAGAAAGGGGGCTTAGAAAACTTAGCACTCATAAGACATATTGAAGACAAGAGGAACAGAGTAAAACAACGTATAACTTATCTAACGAGCTTGTGTAAATGGTTGGATGAGCAGGGTTGAGGAGAGATAGCAAAAAAAAAAAAAAAATTACTAAGAGCAACTAAGCACAAGAAATTGTGGAGAATCGTGACTGCCAACGTCCTGAAAGGACATGGTTCATCGAAAAAAAAATCTTAAAAGCACGAGAGATTATCTCCATTGGTGCGATCATTAGCAAAAGGAAAACAAATGTGGGAATAAACGAAACACAAGGTCAGAGAGGAAAACCAAAAACTGAAATTCAAAGTCGAAACCCCCTACGCTGCAATATAAATATGTAAACATTGGCATATAAATATCCGGCAGAATTAAAGAATAATATTTACTTTTAAAACGTCTATGTTTTAATCTTATTCACCTTTAGAATATTCACTTCAAAATAAATATTTTGACAGAAATACAGTATTTTGTTCAAAATATCAAAGGCAGAAAAAAAAAGCATGTAGCCACGAGGCAAAGTGCAATGTTGCAAATATACGTTAAACGTAGAAGAAACAACTCATGAAATATGTCATACTCGCGTGCGCGCACACGCACACACATCTATATCTATATAATACTAAAAGTCTATGATTGCTTGCTTGTATGGCGAGTTCGTCCGGCGCATAGTGGAGTAATGGATAGCGGCTCGGATTGAGAAATCGGAGAGCCGAGTTCGCATTCCAGTCGAATCCATTACATTCGCTTACGTGCTAATACCATTCGTAAAGGTATGAGTCCTCTTTTTCTCCTCTCCATCTATGGGTAAATAGGACAGACCGGGTTCTTTAGCCTTAAATGGCATCTGGTCTATCGCAGAAAGAAATGGCAACCTACTACAGCAAAAAAAAAATCTGCCTCGTCAGTCATGTATCTAAAGATGCAGGATCGCCTATGCGTATATCACGCATGGCACATAATTAAATTATACAGTAAGTATTATTTTGAACTTTCTTCAAACAGACGATATTTTAATGAAAATATTTTTACGCTAAAGACAGACACAAAGAGATCCCGATTTGCTGTTTCGTCCAGTTGTTTGTAGAGGAATTATTTATATTTCAGCTTTTTTTTAACAAACAATATTTTAAATATTTAAAATAAATATTTTTTGGCATATTCAAAAATATTTTTAATGAATAGTATTTAATTAAACTCTAGTCACTGGATCTAACCAATGTCTTTATCCACTGGGACATGTGTCCTTGAGGATAAAGACGTTGGTTAGATCCAGTGACTAGACCCAAAGAGTTGTGAGTTCAATACCAGGCTAGAGCAGTGGTTAACAAAAAACTTAGTGAGTCGAGTTAAAGGGAATTGACTGAGACATCCGGAAGAGGCATGGCACGTGGAAATAGAACAATCTACCCCAGTGGACGAAATAAAGGTTCAAGATTCCAATCTCCTGAAGAAGGCCGGAGCTTACAACGGCCGAAACGTTATGAATATAGCAATGAAGGTGATGATAACAGTGCGAATAATGTAAATAAGGAAAATAAATATACTGTTTAAGAAATAAATGGAACGTCTACTCAAATACGAGTATCCAGTGAAAATATCTTTTAAAGTGATAAGATATGTCGGTTTAATAAAAAAAAATTGCTTCTTTACATTGTAAAGAGATCATCTATCTGGATCGGTAGAATGTTCATTTTATATAAAATTTGAATCTGTCCAATAGAATCGAATGGAAATTTGTAGAACTCTCTAGAATGTTCTAATTGCATTGCTATATAAGTAATTCAGGCGGAGCGGTTTATTTGTCGTTTTGGCTTTGTCCTGTCCCGTTATACACTGTTGGAGAGAGAGAGATAATTAAGCTGTTTGAATTATCACTGTGTTTTCTCTGCGCGTGAACGACAGAAAAAACATAATATATATATATATATATATATATATATATATATATATATATATAATTTACAATTGAAATTAAAATACCTTTTAGTTAATGATAATTTTCACCTACGAATTTTAATTTTAAAATTCAAAAGTGATTTTTTAATTGGGATACTGATAATTTGGAGAAATAAAGAAAGTGAGTATGTTATAGGGGACTTACTGGGAGGTACGGAGAGAAGAGGGCACCGTTACTGGAATTATATTATGGAGGTAGGTGAGCTGGGGTAGGAGACCGATGAGCTGACCTACATCCTAATGGTCACACGACCAAAACTTAATTCGACGGGAATTCACGGAAATTAACGAAAACATGAAAAACCAATCAAGAAGTAACTTTAGCAAAATGAAAGAAAGTTAATTCAGAATTATTGGTATTGAACTCGTCCATATATCAGAGCTCAAAGTTTGGGGGAGTGTTTTGAAAGATCTGGAGAGAATTTGGATATATATGTATGCATTCCCATCCTGCTAAATTTAAGATTAAAATTCGTAGGTGAAAATGGTAATTAACTAAAGGTATCTTAATTCCAGTTGTAAAGAAAATTTGCTCTATCTAATGAAAATAAACATTGAGCGCTCTTTTGTTAGTCAGTTTTAACGTTTCAAATTCTATGTTGTGTTAATAAGATTCGCCTGGATTATACCAACAGATTATTACCTCTAATATTAATATATATATATATATATATATATATATATATATATATATATATTCGAAAATTTCTCCGATCAAAAAGGATGTTTTTAGAAGACAATATTTATGAATAAAAATGACAATAGGAAAACTGGTTTAATTGCTGACCTATTTCGTCCAAGGGTGGACTTTATCAAAGCAAAATACGAAAAAAAAAAAATTTTTCCAGTTTTCCTATTGTATATATATAATTTTTATATATATATTATATATATATATATATATATATATATATATATATATATATATATATATATAGTATATATATATATATATATATATATATATACGACTACATAGGAGGGCGTCCCAGCGTTTGGATTCGAGAATAAAACAGGATTTTGAATCCGTCCTGCGTCCTGCATAGAATAGCCAACTGACCAACAGTTCTGGTTCCGCTATTGCTGAACATTTAATAAATAGTAGGAAATGTGTGGAAAATTTTAGTGGTGACCGATTTATAATTTTATCTAGGTCCCACTCCACATTTCACCTTAAGGTTCTAGAGTCCTTGTATATCAGATCTCGTGAACCTTCCCTTTGTAAACAGAGGGAATACTTGCTGGGTCTGAATATTATTGGACTCTAGTTTCTTGAAATTCATAATTTTTTCCCCCTTTCATTACATTCGTTAATATAAAATTAATTTACACGCTTCTTTAAATTCCCAGAATAAATAAACTTGATAAGGCCTGGGACGAAACCGGTTGTTTTTATTTTAGCCTTTGCTTTAAAAAAATGCCTTATAAATATTGTCTTTTCCTATCTATTATTAAATTCTGTACCACGAAAGACTTATTTAAATATATATATATATATATATATATAGATATATATATATATATATATATATATATATATATATATATATATATATATATATATATATATATATATATATATATATATATATATAGAGAGAGAGAGAGTATATATATATATATATATAGAGAGAGTTTATATATATATATATATATATATATATATATATATATATATATATATATATATATATATATATATATATATATATAGATATATATATATATATATATATATATATATATATATATATATATATATATATATATATATATATATATATATATATATAGAGTATATATATATATATATAGAGTATATATATATATGTATATATATATATATATATATATATATATATATATATATATATATATATATATATATATATATATATATATATATATATATATATATATATATAGTATATATATATATATATATATATATATATATATATATATATATATATAAAGATATAGATAGAGAGAGAGAGAGAGAGAGAGAGAGAGCTCGGATATTATGCAAATCATTAAAACGTCGATTATATCTGAAGCATTCATTGGAGATGATATTGGTTAACTATCAGTTTGACCATTGGGTAATTATGTAGTCAAACAGGCAATATGTTCCTGGGCGAAGCTATAATTGATATTGCGATTTGAGGCAGAATTTAGTGGATAAAGCTATTATGCAACGACAGCTTACCGCTGCTCTTAACGTCGTAGGTTTGGTTTTTCGTATTTTTTTTGAAAGGATAGAAAACATTAACGTAGGAAAACATTTAAGTCAAGAAGAAAAGAAGAAAATTGGAAATATGTTAGCAGAAGGTGTTACTGCAAGCCATATTGCAAAGCTGATTACGAGGGTCGCTCGGACGATCAAGAAAGCAATTTCTAAAATCAGCTGTACCCGGAAAACAAGATCAGATGTTGGCAGAAGGAAGATAACGAAGCGAGAGAACCATCTGATAACTCGGTCTTTGAAGAAAAAAATCCGTTAGGATCTAGCAAGAAGATATTTCAAGAAGCTGGTGTAGGTAGACCAAACAGTGTTACAAGGAATAATATATTGAATGAGCTTGTAAAAAGCTGTTAAAGTCCAATCAAGCTCTCCTTTACCAAAAGGCTGACATCAGGAAAATAATTTCATCGGCAAATGCCTATATGAAATGCGATTTCAGCTACGTTTTTATTCACGGATGAATGTCGAGCTACCCTCGATGATCCTGGCGCCTTCGACAGAGGGTGGTTGGCGGCGGACAGTGTACGCCCCACCCGCTTCTGATTTCGACAAGTGGGAGGAAGAGTTATGCCTTGGGCGACACACATCGGGGTTATCACCGTTGGCCACTTCTTCGTAGATGGACGGAAAATGAATAGCACAAATTACGTAAAATTTTTGAACTCAATGTTCATACCTAGGTACAATAAAAAAAATCACGAAATTTCAAATCAAAGATGATTTTTAGGCAAGACAATCCACATCGCATGTAGCTAAGTAAACAAAAGCATTTCTCGAGCGAAAAGGATTCATACAATGCATGGTGTATTCTACTCAAATTGAACAAGGGGTGTCTAGATTTTCCTTATGACAGTATCATTGTATCAGTTATTAGCTACAATTTGGTAAGGGTAGGGATGTATTTTACAATGAAACCTGACATCAGTTGAATGGATGTCGTCTGAATTTTTTTTTTTTTTTTATTTTTTAACGGTAAAAAAATTTCAACGTCATTTTTTTTTTAAAATTTTTTTTTTTTTTTTTTTTCCTAATACTTTTCATTTAACTACGATTTGAAATATTTTCCTTTTTAATTTTTATTTTACTATATTCTTTTTAAGAACAGTTAAATGTATTAGAATCCATTATATTATGTAGGATTATTTTAACATCAAGTTTAAGTATGTATATGAGGTTACATTTTTTTTTTTTTTTTTTTTTATGACTATGACAAAAATGGTTACTTAATTTCACTGATTTAGTAAACTTTTATTTTATATATAAACCTATTATTATAATATTTCTCATGTAAGTACTGAGGACATGGGTCATTCAAAAGCTTACATCTTATGGCATTTCATATTAATTTTATTTTTTTTACTATAGGTGTTGTTTTGGATTCTTTTTAGTGCGTGTAGTATTATTTAAAAGAAATTTAGGTTAGAATTCATTCAATTTAACTACAATTTTAATTACAATTTCAAAATTACAACTTTAAAATTTTAAAATATTTTAATTGTTTAGTTTTTATAGACTATATTTCTTTATAACAGAAAGAAAATTACTCATACTAAGTAAAATTATTTTTCCATATCAAAGTATATGTAAATTACAATTTTTATTTTTTTTATTTTTTTTATTTTTTAAACTTTTAAATTTAAATATTGTTTAAGTAATATTAATGGCACTTACTACAAAACTAGCTAAGTCATTTCTCAGATTTAGTAAACTTTATTTATTAATTAATTAATTTATTTATTTCAAATATATGTAACCTAAGTAATGAAGTTTCATATGTATGTATAAAGAACAGGTTAGAATTCATTTTATTTAACTACAATTTTAATTACAATTTTAAAATTACAACTTTAAAAATTTTAAAATATTTTCATTGTTAGTTTTAATTTAGACTATATTACTTTATAACAGAAGGATAATTACTCATACTAAATAAAAAATTTTCCATATCAAAGTATATGTAAATTACAATTTTTAAACTTTTATATTTAGATATTATTTAAGTAAAATTAATGGCCCAGACTACAAAACTATCTAAGTCATTTCTCAGATTTAGTAAATTTTATGTATTAATTCAAGTTTAAGTATGTATATGAGGTTATATCTTTTTTTTTTTTTTTTTTTATTAAATTTTTTTTTTTGACGGCAAAAATGGTTACTTAATTTCACTGATTTAGTAAACCTAGTAAACCTATAATATAATGTTTCTCATGTAAGTACAAAGGACATGGGTCATTCAAAAGCTTACATCTTATGGCATTTCATATTAATTTTATTTTTTTACTATAGGTATTTTTTTTTTTTTGATTTTTTTAGTGCGTGTAGTATTATTTAAAAAGAAATTTAGGTTAGAATTCATTCAATTTAACTATAATTTTAATTTCAATTTTAAAATTACAAACTTTAAACTTTTAAAATATTTTCATTGTTAGTTTTAATAGACTATATTACTTTTATAACAGAAGGAAAATTACTCATAGTAAGTAAAATTATTTTTCAATATCCACGTATATGTAAATTACAATTTTTAAACTTTTATATTTAAATATTATTTAAGTAATATTAATGGAACTTACTACAAAACTATCTAAGTCATTTCTCAGATTTAGTAAACTTTATGTATTAATTAATTAATTTATTTATTTTAAATATATGTAACCTAAGTAATAAAGTTTCATATGTATGTACAAAGAACAGGTTAAAATTCATTTTATTTAACTACAATTTTAATTACAATTTTAAAATTACCACTTTAAAATTTTTAAAATATTTTCATTGTTAGTTTTAATAGAATATATTACTTTATAACAGAAGGATAATTACTCATACTAAGTAAAATTATTTTTCCATATCAAAGTATTTGTAAATTATAATTTTAAACTATTATATTTAAATATTATTTAAGTAATATAAATGGCACAGACTACAAAACTATCTAAGTCATTTCTCAGATTTTTAAACTTGATGTTAAAATAATAATTTATTTATTTAAAATAATGGATTCTAATAAAGTTTAATGTATTAAAAAGAACAATGGGTAAATTAAAAATCAAATAGGAGAATAATTTCATTTTTCAGTAGGTGTTTAAATTAAAATTGAATTAGGAAAAAAAATTTATTAAAAAAACCCGAAAATACTTTTATTTAAAAAATGTTTAAACGGTGAAATGTTTTTTACGTTTTAACAATTTAAAAAAAAAAAATTCAAACATTTTCCATTCAATTCCAATAGATTTTTTTTTTTTTTTTTAAATATTATTTTAGGAAAATTTTTGACAATAACTGATACAATGATACCGATTTCTCTGAAAATCTAATTTTTATTTTTGTTAAATTTAGTAATAGAATATTCTTGTAACATATGGAAACGGGTCGTTTAATGATCTGTCTCTTTAAAACCCGGTCCATTTTTAAAGGTTTTTCCAAAATTCTTTTAGAAGAGAAAATTTTGGAAGATGTTTGATTTTTTAATTTAATTCTAAAAAATTAAATGTTGGTTGAATCTTCTTTTTTGAAACATGTTTGGAACTGTGCAAGAAAAATATATATTTTTAAATGTTATCAGGAATTTCAATCGAAGAAATTTACATTGGCACTAATGATTTTGTAAAAATAAAATTTTCTATAAGAATTTTGAGGGTTTTTATAATTACATAGTTCTTTTTTTTATTTACATCATATTATATATATAATTTTCCATTTTCTAAATTTTTTTTATTTTTAATATAAGTGTTTTTAAATTTATTATATTATGGTTCTTAATATTTTTTTATATATTTTTATACATAAAATATATATTAATTTCAGTGTGTTTTTATTGAAAACACACACACAGTTTACTTATACATAGGAAAATATATATTATATATATATATATATATATATATAATCTGTTAGTTTACCATTTTGTTTATACTGGATGTATCAATAATTTTTCTACATCTGTTTTTTAATGTGATACTTTTAATTTCATTTTTTATATGGACTTCTTTTGGGTTTTAAAAATGAATAAATTTAATTATGTCCAAAGTTATTTTCAATCAAAAATCTTGTTATTAAATTAAACTAATTCGTTTAGACTATAGGATAAAAGTTTATGTTTAATTATAGATGGATTTATTTGATTTAAGGATGTTTATTTAATCTTTGGTTTGGGTTTTTATAGACTAGGATTTGAAAGTAATTAGTTATATTGATGCATTCAACAATTTCTTGTAAAGATGACAGACGGAAAAATAAATAAAGCCGAGTGATAAGGAAAAAAATCCTCTTTGTCATTCATTTGAAGTCAGTTTAATATGGAGTAGTTTTAAGCGTTTCAAACCCGGCTTCGCTAGTGTAAACTTTCTAAAACATACAATTTATCCAAATTACGTTGGATGGAGCATTTACATTTCGAATCTGTGTAGTTAATGATGAGAATAAATGTTTAATTCCCATATTTCAAATTGATTTAAGAAAACCAAATTCCTCACCTAAATGTATAACATACTGATTTTTTTGCTAACAGAATAATGTTCCTTTCTTCATCGTAATATCCACTGACATCGACAACAATTCTCTTTGGAAGTGCCAAATTATAATACGATACTTTCTTCGATTCTAATTTTCTTTTTTCCTTTTAATTAAACCAGTTTATCACAGTAACAGATGCATTAATCCACAGTTTGAAATATTTTTCTTTAATTTGTTTATTTACCGAACAATGGTTCATTTGATGTATTTAAATATTTGTCTTGTGGGATTAAGCATCCTTGTAGTGGGGGAAAGTGGAAAATGGTTTATGATCCTTCAAGGACCATGTAGCATTCTTTTCAACAATTAATAATAATCTCTATCACTGATAAAAAATTAGCACAACCATACACACACATTTCACATGCAAACTCTAACATTGACAATTTCTTATACATGTTGATGTTGTTTTTACCATTATTCAACGTGTTCAACATAAAGTACTTATTAATTACGTCGTTATATGAAAGAATGGACATTTTATAATAAATCCCAGTTTTCTTAGATTTTACTAAAATTTAATCACTAGACATTTGATATCCTTTTAAATCTTATTTAAGCGTTAAGGTAAAGAGCTTTTCAAATGGAAATTTACGTTTTAATAATTTCCATGTTTTCCTTTTATTAAACTTCATCTGAGAATAAATGGTGCTGCAAAAACTGAAAAAACCGTAAGTTTTTTCATTTTTTGTTTTTTTTTTGATTCTTTAATCAGGGTTTTACGTTCATTCATCCTTAAAACAAAATTTCCTATGTTTTATGGAGTTCTGAATTCAAGGAGAAACAATGCGTCCTTTTTGTTTCAAGAAATGAACTTCAGAGAAATTTTAAATCACTGAAAAAATCGTAAATTTTTCTTGCTGTCAGTTTGTCTATGAAAAAAAAAAAAAATGTATATTCATATACATACTTAAACTTAATGTAGAAATAATATACATAATATTGGATTCTATATTGATTTAACTGCGTTAAAAAGAATATACACCGTTAAATAAAAAAAAGAGAATGTTTTCAAATCGTGTTTAAATGTTTTATCCAAATTAAAAAAACTTTAATTTTAAAAAATGACGTTGACCATTTTCAATATAATTAGACAATAGATTTTTTTATTCAAAATCCATTCAAAATGTCAGGTTTTATTCAAAACAAAATATACCCTTAACAAATTCCATGTAATGATACCGTTATTCGCACCTGAAAATCTAGAGAATTCAAATGTTCAATTTTGTAAAGTAACCATGGAAACAACACACAGCTGACTCATATTTTCCGTGATTTTAAATGGTTTCTAAAATTTCAAGAAAAAATGGAAGATGATATTTAATTGCAAAATAAAATTAGGAGTTTTTGGGTCCATACTTGAGACAATAGAAACGTGTTACCTTTACTTTGAATACAAATATCTGGCTTAATAACTTTCAACTCATAATTTTGGAATTGTGTTAGGAAATTTCTCCTTTTCACAATCCTTCTCACTGGAAATCGTGCTTTTAAATTGAGGCAAAGAGAATACGAGCTGACGTCGGAGATTCTTTTTTTAATAATTTATATATAAATCCGGATATACCTTAATAAAATATACAACTCGTCAATCTAAATATATAAAAAAATGTGAGAGTATGCACATATATGATATAGTTATCTATTTTTTTAACCATTGCAACAATTCTTAATAATTGTCTATGCAAACACCGTACCTTTGATTTTTCGTTAATTTCGTTAACTGTGTCCAACCATTTTAAAATACCACCATTTTGAGAAAGAAAATAATCTTTGCTTCTCCCCGAGTCTTTAAAACACAAATGTAATTTTCTTAGTGTTTTTTTTTTTTTTTTTTTGTGGAAAGGGGATTTATATCGTTAGACTGCTAAAAATTAGACATTTTTATATATTTTTATATACAGTAGCGTAGCGTCCAAAACTAAGGGACAAAATTTTAAAATCTAATATTTGTTAGAAATAACAACTGTGAAAAGCTGAAATTTTGACAACTGGTAGTATTTATCATCCATAGTAACATACTAAAATTTGAATCATTTGCAAACGATAGAAAAAGAATTTTAACAATTATTTATTTATTTTCAAATTTGGAACGTCCAAAAGTAAGGGACAAAATTGAGAAAAACAATGTAAACGGCAAAAAAACAATAAAAATACATGTACAATCAATATTTAGTAAATGAGCCCTTGCTCTCAATGACAGCTGCACATCTTCGACTACAAGAACGAATCAGTTCTTGACAATCCTCGATACTAATTTTAGACCATTCTTCTTGAAACTTCACCCACAAATCCTCCGTGTTAGTGGGATTTCTTTCCATAACTTTCACTCCTAAGGTCTTCTAAAGATTTTCTATTGGATTTAAGTCAGGACTTTGCGGTGGCCAATCCATAATTTCCAAATCTTGCTCGCTAAGGTAACTCATTACCACCTTTGCTCTGTGACATAGGGCATTATCTTGCATAAAGGTAGCCCTATCGAAACCTGAATTCTGTATGATTGGCACAACATGATCTTGAACAATGTTTTTATAGATCTGCGCGTTTACACGAGTTTGTAACCGGACAAGAGGCATTGTACCTTGGCTAGAAAACATTCCAAATACCATGACGCTTCCGCCCCCAAACTTGACAGTTTTCTTAGTACACTTTGCACTTAATCTTTCACCAATACGTCTCTTTACATTGTTTTTTCCATCATTTCCAAATAAATTAAACTTGCTTTCATCACTGAAAAATACTTTTGCCCAATTTTCATATGTCCAAATTACATACCTGTTTGCAAAATCTGATCTCTTCTTCTTATTCTTCGAACTAACAAGTGGTTTCTTCCCTGGGGTTCGATTAAACAGCCCTATTTCTTGCAGTCGTCTACAAACAGTCTGTCTTGACACATTAACACATGAGGTACTATTCATAACCCTTTTTAATTTCTGTGCAAAACTTAAAACGGTCCTTTAACGACATACGCTGCATTATTCGATCTTCTCTTGCCGAAGTTTTGCGGGGTCTGCCGGTTTTAAAAGCACTAACTATTTTACCAGTATCATTGTAGGAGGATTTACACAACTCTTGGAACGTTTCACTTTCTCTGAAATCTCTCTAATGGTGTGCTTTTCCTTGTGTAGCTTCACAATAGCTTGTCTCGCAGAGTAATCAAGTTTTTTGGCGTTTCGCCATGGTGCCGGCTGATGCAACGTTTACAAATGACTAAGTAAGACTTATTCTTCAGAGGAAATCAAAAATTTGAATATAGCATACTGTTTACATTGTTTTTCTCAATTTTGTCCATTACTTTTGGACGATCCTATTTTGAAAATAAATAAATAATTGTTATAATTCTTTTTCTATCCTTTGCAAATGATTCAAATTTTAGTATGTTATTATGGATGATAACGAGTACCAGTTGTCAAAATTTCAGCTTTTCACAGTTGTTATTTCTAACAAATATTAGGTTTTAAAATTTTGTCCTTTAGTTTTGGACGCTACTGTATATGTAATATATATATATATATACATATATATATATATATATATATATATATATATATATATATATATATATATATATATATATATATATATATATATATATATATATATATATATGTGTGTGTGTGTGTGTGTGTGATTGTGTGTCTTCAAGCGAATGTAGCGTGTAGGTCATAAGGAGGACTCGCCTTCTTCGAGCCTCGTGAACTGGCACTAAATATCACAAAGAACTGTACGACTAAAATTCCAACAGCAGCAGCAGCATCAACATATGGATGGCACATATACCTTGAAGAGAAAATAATGACATCTCGAAAATGTTGACGTTCCACACCACTTCAAGCAAAACGTTAGGAATGAACCCCCACCCCCGCAGTACTGGAAAGAGCAATAACAGTTACTGATCTTGAAGAAATCTATTTGCCCAAAAAATTGTTTCAATAGAAAGTTTTTTAAAATTTCAATCGACGCTAGCAAATGGCCGTTCGGTCGACAAATGTTACCTTAACGGCTAATATTATCGTTGCAGTAAGTGAACTCCTACAATACAAACTATTTTTCGGCTTTAAATAATCTAAATAATCAGCCAACATTCTAATACTATTAATACTACTATTAATATTACTGCTAATGCTTCTTCTTCTTCTTCTTCTTCTTCTTCTGCTTGCTAACCATTACACCTCCTCGAGGTGCCCAAAGTGATATTCTAAGCGTTGCTTAGATCTAGCACAAGGCCGAAAGTGGTGAGGGGACACCCAGTGAGGATCGAACTCACTACTCAGTCGTAATTGTTCTAGCGAGACAAGCTTGCTAATCATTACGATATTGAGTCCCCTCCCCCACTGGGGCAACATGTGACACAAGGTCGGTTGTTTATTGTGGGTTTCCCGAGCCCGTGGGCTCGGCCCAAAAATATGCCCGTTTGAACCCGTATAAACGGGTTCAGGGCCGGTTTTACCTCCCCGAAGGAGACTCCGCCCTTCGGCGTAGCCTCCTTCGGGTTCCTCTCCGTCCGAAGACAGAATTGAACCGATCAGTCGCTCAGAAAGTGAACTACTGACTCACTAACCCTAACCCTAACCCTGCTCGCTTGCTAACCATTACACCACCTGAAGGTGCCCCTCACCGAAGTTAAGTAGTGTCGAGCCCGATCAAAACTATCGTAGCGTCTTGCTGCTCTGTTACTTTTGTTGCAGCAAGCGGATTATTTCACTTTAACCTCGAACAGTTTCTTCGACGTTATTAATTCTGTACATCGTTTCGAAGACATTTTACGTTTGTTATCCAAAACCAATATTATTTCTTTCCTGTTCGTAATTCTATTAGAACCAATTTCATAACCTGACTGTTTGATCGTACTGGCTTTGTTTTATACTTGTCGGAGTTATCTTCTTCTAAATTCTGACAGCACCACATGGGGGAGCTATCACGAAACTATAAATACTTGAGACCCTGTTTCGTTCCGTCTTTCTTCCACTTTTTCATTTTCAGCGAACTACGACCATGTAAGCATATGCAGAAGATAAGTGTTCCCTCTTGTGAGAAACGCTATGAACATTATACACACACGCACACACGTACATATGAATATTCAGTAAAACACAATATTCCCTCCCCACACACGTTAATGTCTTTGTCTTTTGTAAATTCTTTTGTTGTTTAATACACATGTTTGTTTGTACATATATATATATATATATATCGGTTATCGTTGTTCTTTTTTTTGGTAGACTCATTCTCCGAGTCTGCCATATTTGTTGTGGGTAATTTTTCCAGGAATACACGCGTGTTTCATTTCACAACGTGTATACACACAACTTGGCCCACAATATACTGACAATCACGACAGATAATGCGCCCTTTCCCAGAAACTATAACTAAAGTCCACTCAGCCTAGTATGAACCACATGTTGGCTCTGTGGGTGTTGAACAAACACAAATGTGTCGGAGCAAGCGTCTGCAACAGGTATTGGATAGCTACATTAATAGACAGGCATACACGGATACGCACGGCCAGCCACTACCAACACCACAATTACTGGTGGTGGTTGTTTGATTTGGTTTATTTTGTTTTACGGCATATCAGTCTCATTTGATTATTTAATGCCGACAAGATTTTTAGGATAGGTTTTTTTTATGACTAGAATAAGTATTTGTAAGAAATTAGTTTGTAGATCAGGTTTCATTGACGTGTTTTTGTATAGTGGGTTTTTTGCCGAGTGTCAAATGTATTGCTGGTAATATTTTTTTCAAAAAATTATTGCTGTTATTTTTACTATAAAAAATTATTTTTTATACTTTCATATTGTTTTGTCCCCGATTTAGGGGATAACTGTTTGCTCATAGCTGGGACCTTAACAGGTGTTACCACTCCTGGTCAAGGTGGACAGGGGAACAACAGTAATTAAGAGGTTGTTCCACGTTTAACAAAACCTCCCGATCAGAGGTCTTACTGCCGGATGTAGTTTATCGTCATACCCAGGATGGTTATGATAGTAGTTATATTAGTAATGTGGTGATGGTAATAATAAGTGTGGGTGCCGTAATTGTTGTTGCATCAACATGACTGGTAAAAATATTTTCTTTTCTTTTCTTTTCTTTTCTACCAGAATTTCAAGGGTCATGAGCGACTCTATGTTCTAGAATTGAAGAGTTCGCTTCAGGGGGCATAATTCATGCTCGGATCAATAGAAAGTTCGGTAATGAGATTGGCTTAAGTCTAAATGTCTATAAAAAAAGAAAAAAATGAAAAACAATATCTAATCAAATGTTAGAAACATAATAACTTTTTGTCACCTTTCCCTTTAAAGTTAAGTAATTTCATTCATTCTTTCATTCTTTCATTCTTTCATCATTCATTCTTTCATTCATTCATTCTTTCATTCATTTTCTTTCTTTCTTTCATGTTTCCTTTTTTTATTTTTGTTGTATTTTTCTTTTCTTTTTTATGTTTCTTTTAGTTTGTTTTAATGCGATTTCTTTTTTATGCTTTGAGGTGGGGATGGATGGATGGATGTCTTTCTTTCTTTCTTTCTTTCTTTCTTACAAATATAGACTATCCAGTCTTGAATAAGCTCAAATTCGTTCATGCAGTCTTGTGGAGAATGGCTTATTCTCCATTTTGTAGCCTCTTTTCCATGGAAAAAACCTTGCAATCTAATCGCAACTTAGTCGTTATTTACGTGTAAAATTTTCAGATGCGCACCCAATTCTTTACAGCTATGACACATGCTTGCTCCACGGTGCTTAATCACTCTCATTTCCTTCGTATTTTAATTGTCAGAAAAGATTTTCAGTCAGACAGCTGTTTTTACTATATACAACTACTATGTAGAACATACTCCCGCCTGGGTGCTTCCCAAACACCTCAACGTTAAACTCTCCAAGAATCAACTGTTATATATCCGCCTTATTCTCATCATCTTCACATAACATCCTTTCTTATTACACTCACATAACTCAGATCATTCAATAACTGTCTGACATAAGTCACTCTCGATGTTTGTAGTCGGTGAATTTTCGTATAAAAATGGTAAAGAATTTTCTTATAAAGAATAGTAAAAATTTTAAGGACTGAATATGTTAATTCAAAGAAAATTTCTTTGAAGTATTTCATTTTATAGTTTTATGTTAAAGTTACACTAATTTTTTAAAAAATTCCATTTTTTCATTTGAAAACCTGAATTTCTTTTTTCTAATGTAATTCGTTCAAAATTTAAACATCTAAATCCAAAGCTACATCAAATTTTCTGTATCTTTATGTTGTCCGAGAATTTAACAGAATGTAACGAAAACAATTCTATATCCATTTTAGACCTGCCAAAAAAAAATTTATGTTTAATATTACTTTCGGAAGACTTCAATTCTTGGCTGGAGTCATTCTCTTCTTTTGTGATTTCCCCAAGAATAAACGAACGAAAGGTACAAACACAGGCGCGACAGTGAATCTTCATCGATTACTAGCAAACCGATTTCCGTAACGAGTCGAGAAGACGGAAATGGCTCTCAGCCAAGCCGGGAAGAGGTGCTTTCACGCGCTTTTAATCTCTCTCACTAGAGCGTCTACATTTAACATGGTCGATTCCTAGCGTCCCCATAAACTCCATCAAAGACGCGACCATCATGGCCAATTCAGATTCAGCTCCTAACACCTCCATTTCCGCCACGTCTGCAATAACACCCTCTGCTACCATCGTAAACATCTATATTTCCAGCGAACGTTATCACTTGCATCATGGCATCAAACTTCTTTTGGTCATACTATTTACCTAGTCGTGCCAGATTTGAAACTCGGAAATTGTTGAAAAACATCCAGTCAAGATCAAACTCACCGTGACTGGCTTGCGAGATCAGTAACTGTTGGGTTTAATTTAGCATAGGCTGGTTGATTTAATGACATACCAACCTTTGCTAGGTTACTTAATGTCTAGTATAAAGACAAAAATCGCAAGGAATTAAAAGTTAAGCATAGGATCTGTTTAAACCCTTGTCAAAATTCAGCAATAGTTCCGATTTAAACTTGACTCAAGAAGGTAAACATATATCCAATTTACATTTTCGACTTGCATCAAAAGACAAATATTGGTTCGGTTTACACTAGAGTAAAAAAAAAAAAAAGGTAAGCACATGTCCAGTTTACACTTAAGTCAAAAAGTTCTGGTTTCGACTTGCGTCAAAAGACAAACATAGGTCCAATTTAGACTAGAATAAAAAAACTAAACATATGCCCAGTTTACACTTAAGACAAAAAATTAGATGTAAGTCCGGTTTCGACTTGCGTCAAAAGGCAAAGATCGGTCCGGTTTACACTAGAGTCAAAAGCTAGACATAACCCGGTTGCCCATTCTCGTGGCTAGGTTGATTTTAATCAATAACACTATAATTACACTATAATTTACAAAGGTGTGACTTGATACTTATTTATTAAATAATTTTCATCGGAAACATTCATTATATAACGTTCCATACACGTGATTAATATTTACAACTGAATTTAGGTGCATTGAAAAGAAGATTATGATGAAAAATATTTGTTGCGTAAAAGCATTTTATTTATTTAGCCTATCGAGTTATTGATGTACCTTCATATATATTTAGGGATAGATAAATAAGTCTATAACCTTATATATATATATATATATATATATATATATATATATATATATATATATATATATATATATATATATATATTTATTAACTGGATTTTGATATGAATTTTTCACTGTGGAAAATTCGACATATCTGATTAAGATCGATGACTGAATTAAGTTAGAATATTATACTTAAAATAAATACATGGTATGCAAAATAAATTCTTTTTTCATTATAAGGCTACGAAATTATTGATATACTTAAAAATACTGTGACAGTCATTTCTATATTGCAATCATTTTTTACTTCAAATATTGCTTTTCGTGAATCAGCTAAATATGACAAGGCAGGCTCTTAAATTGAATAGCTAATTTCCACTGTTTATTCTAGATATCGACGACTTTACTTCCGGTTTGCTTGTATTCCACTCTGAGACTTTTATATTCTCACCACTTTTAGTCATTGTTTTTTTCTCCTTTTTTATTTACCTTAATTGTATTTCTTTCTACAGTTTGCCTTCCGTCGAAATGTTCCATCTTTCTTTGTTTTCGAAACATTTCGAATGAAGCCTTTGAGTTTTCACTTTCTTACTGGCGTTCATCTTCTTCATAAGTTATCTCCCTTGTTTAATCAATAATGTTTTCATATTTGCGTATTTTAGCTTACAATGTCACAAGACCAACTAATGAATATTTTAGAAGTTACTTATTTCTGTTTTTTTTTTCTTTTTTTAATTTTCTTTTCTTCGAAAGTCGTCTTACTTTCTTCCTTTTATCTATTTTCTTACGTTATTTGTATTTTTGATTCATTCTTTTCCAATCTTTTTTGCTTTCTTTTCTTCATTGTTAAATCGATTCCTGTTTTAAGTAATTTTTGTTTACTCATTCATTCGAGGGGGATATTTAATTATGTCTTTTTTCTTTTTTCTTTCTTTGGCTTTACCCTTTTCTCTCACTTTTCCCTTTTATTTTCTTTCTTTGTTTTTTTTCTTTATTTCCTCACTTTCATTTTCTTTCTTTCTTTGTTGCTTTCTTTCTTTCTTTGGCTTTCCCATTTTCTATCACATTTCACTTTTATTTTCTTTCTTTTTTTTCTTTTTTCCCCTCACTTTCATTTTCTTTCTTTCTTTGTTTATTTCTTTCTTTCTTGCTTTCTTTCTTTCTTTCTTTGGCTTTACCCTTTTCTCTCACTTTTCACTTTTATTTTCTTTCTTGCTTTCTTTCTATCTTTCTTTCTTTCTTTCTTTCTTTCTTTCTTTCTTTCTTTCTTTCTTTCTCAAACTCCTTCCCTTTTTAAGTTCTTATTTGCTTTATCATTGCTTTTGTTCATCCATTTTTCAAAGTATTTTCTTTTTTTTGTTTCTTTTTCTTTTTTTATCCTGTCTCTGATTCATTTCCTCTTTCTCATGTCACTACTTATTTTTAAAAGACTTTTTGGTTTAGATTTTAACATTTATTTTACTTATTCATTTCTTCGCTTCTTTTTTCTCTCTTTCTCTTTCATTTTTTTCTTCGTTAACTTCTTTCTTTCTTTCATTCTTTCTTTTTTCTTTCTTTCTCAAACCGATTCCTCCTTAAAGTACCCTTTTTGTTTATTTCCTTTACCATTATTTTTATTTCCTCATTTTTGGCGATATTTTATTCTTTAGTTTTTATCTCTCTTTCATTTTTATTTCCCTTCATTTATTCTGTCTCTTTTCCTTTCAATTTTGTCTCAAGTCGTCTCCTTAAAATACTTTTTGGGCTTATATTTTAATATTTATTTTATAGAGACATTTTTAGCCAGTTTTCTTCCTTCGCTTCTTTTTCTTGCTTTTTCCTTCTTTCTTTTTTCATTTGTTCATTCTTCCATTTTTTCTAAATCTTCTAAAAATGATTCATTCAAATAGTTTAGTTTTATTCCTTTACCATTTGTTTTCTCATCTTTTTTTTTTTTTTTTTTGCTACTCTTTCTCTCTTTGCTTATTCCCCCTTTCTATCGATGTATATTTTCTGTCTTCTTAGAGCATTTATCCTCTTGATTTTAGACAGCATTACCTATCACAGCTGAATCGCATTTTCTTGATGATATTTCAGTTATATCTTTGGGTTTTTCCTTTGATAAACACCTGACTGCATCGGAACCCCATTAATTTTATTACCTTTCTCGAAAGCTAGTTTGTAACCATCTGCTGACATCCGTTAGATTTATGCAAGGAATTTTTATCTATCTATCTATCTATCTATCTATCTATCTATCTATCTATCTATCTATCTATCTCATTCGCTCCCTTATCTATCTATCTATCTATCTATCTATCTATCTATCTATCTATCTATCTATCTATCTATCTATCTATCTATCTCATTCGCTTCCTTATCTATCTATCTATCTATCTATCTATCTATCTATCTATCTCATTCTATCTTCTATCTATCTATCTATCTATCTATCTATCTATCTATCTATCTATCTCATTCTCTTCTCTATCTATCTATCTATCTATCTATCTATCTATCAATCTATCTCTCATTCGCTTCCTTATCTATCTATCTATCTATCTATCTATCTATCTATCTATTCCTTATATTTTGTTAATTTTGTATCTTCACGTGTGCGTGTGTGTGTTTGTGTGTGTGTATGAGAAAGAAAAAGAGAGAGATAGGAAAAAAGAGTATGTATGTAAATTTCTATATTTTATCGGTCCTTATAATCCTTTCACCAACATATTTTTCATCTTATTTCTGTTGCTTTCTTTTTTACAATGCCTTTCGATATCTTATTCATTGACTGTTGTTGGTATACTGTACGAAACAAAAGTAAAATATAAAACACTGGTGAGATACAAAGGCGCTTCAAAATGATTTCATACTCTATTATAAATTATATTTAGTTTCCTTTATTCGATCCTGTCAGATATATTATTCTCATTCTTTTTTTCCATGCTTAGTGAATACAACTTATTAATTAATTCTTCCGACTCAATCAATCACTGGAATGATTTAATTGATATTTTCATTGAACCAGAATATATAAACATTCAATACTTGACAAAGGAATTGAACTCCCATTGACTAGATGGACGTAAATGCTCATATACATAGGGCAAAGGTCAATCCAGGGCTGGATTTTTTTTTAGAACGTTTATTTTTTTTATGAAAATTATGAGGCAACTGTTAAATGTGAACAAATTCGACATTCTCAGAAGGTTACTGAACAAGGCAAGGACCTAATAACATCGGAAGATACAATGACTGAAAGTGTGTTACTATAATAATTGTAATGGTAATATTTGCTGTTTCCTTATAAAGAAAAAAAACAGAGTAGACTGGGCTCTTTAGCTTTGGCAAGTCTAGGATGAAAGAAAAGGTAAATTCAAAACCGTGAAGAATGTAACGGGAGACCATTCTCTTCGTTTTTTTTTTAAATAATGCATGGCAATTCAAACATAACAGAGAAAAAGAAATTGAGGAGAGTCATAGTTGAACATGGCGTTAAAAAAAGACATTGTTCTAATGACCTCAGGTCAGTGGTTCAGAAACGGTTCGACGCACCTGTTTGGTGCGGCGGAAAGGACACCAGATGGAATGATTGAAAGATAATCAAAGATTTAGAAACAGTTTCAAAGAATTCACATACCAAAAATAAATATGATTTCAAAATTTAAAATATTATGAATTATTTGTAATTGCATGCACGAGTCCCAGTATAGATAGTTATAAATAATTATTGACCAATTTTATCACTGTGATATTTTTGCTTTATATCAAGTACTAGCAGTAGATCCCGGCGTTGCCCGGGGATGTAACAGTAAGAGATAGATCAAGTATCGACCATCATAAAGACTGAAAAATAAAATTGACAAAGATTATTGTTTAAGGTTGACGGATACACATGGCTTAATTATTACTTTTTTTTGTTTTGTTTGTTTTTTTTACAAATTGGTCAAACTCAAACAAAAACATTGTTTTCAATCGTTATGAGTCTATAGATTGAATAGAATTTTATTATAAACAATTGTCTTCTAAATGGAATTTTTAAAGCATTCTGAATGTAAAAATAAAGAAAAAAGTGTGCAAGACAATAAGAAACACTACCTGCCAAAAAAAAAAAGTGAAGTTTTGTTGAAATCGGTTGGAAAATGTAGGAAATCCGATCCCATATATAAACACACACACACACACACACACACACACACACACACACACACACACACACACACAACCTGGGTTTTATAATAAGTATGATTAAGAATATAGTAATTAGAGTTCGCAAATTGGAGGAGAGAGTTATCAATAATAATGTTCTGACGTCGACTCTGCGGTTATCTCCCTTTAACCCTCTCTCTCTCTCGCTCTCTTTTTTTTTTAATGTACTTTTATCGCATACAATTTGGTGAGGCGCGAGCAAATTTTAATTAAGAAACATGCAGCTCGGAGAAAAAAAAAATGTTTGGGACCCAGTGCCTAATGCCGTGCTCGGGGTAGTTTCGTGCAACAACATGAATAGCTACAAAATCAAAACAATAACCTAAAACTTCGAGTCGTGCTCTTAAACAGCTTCGTCACACCGAGACTTTGATATGGATGTCATGTACAGCACCTGACTCGTTCAGAAATATCTTAAGTCTCAGACTAAAGACAACCTCTCTCCGAGAACAATCATTAAAAATGGCTTCGAGCAAATGAAGAGCCTGTAGAGGACCGTCCTTCTTCGAACATTGTGCACCGGCGCTAAACAATCACAAACGAAGAATTGTACCAAATAACAGAAACCACATCATTCAAGCACTTTCAACAGCAGCAAAAACTAAAATGGAAAACATATGTAGCCGTAGAGGGCATAACAGAAACAACATCTATTCATCACATCTAGTCTCCTCTGCTTTTTAAACTCTGGCTGATGGATGATGTAAATTCGTGTCTTTTTAAGGGGCATTTATGCGAAAGTGGTCACAACAGACTTCACGGGTATTTGAACTCAGCTCGATAGGTTTACACGCCGATGGCTATTATGTAACCTGCACATCCTAAATCATTGTATAATCCTGTCAATTATTCATCTGAGAAATAAAAGCAAAAACTATCCATTTATTTTAAAGCTTGGTGACTTGCAGGAGAGTGAATTAACTGTTAATGCCTGATAAGAAATCTTAAAGCTGTTCATTTTTTGCCTTTACAGTTTTATATTTTTTTAAAATATTTTCCAGCTATATTTTATTTTTTTCCCATTTTATTTCATATTTCTCGCCTTATTTTATATTTTCCCGATTTATCTCACATTTCACAGCGTTATTTTATATTTTCTCGCTGTATTATATATTTTCCTGATATTTTTTACATTTTCATGTATTTTATATTTAAAAAAAAATACTTTTCGGCTATCAAAGAGGCTTCTTGTTTTCAGTTTCACTTGCTTTTCATATACTCGCATCCAGGAGAACATATTCTATTCTATCAAAAAAAAATTTTTTTCTGATATAATAGGCTTTTCAGAGGCACTTCGGCTGATAAGTGAAGAAAACTATCCCCAAAGCTGAATACTTTTTTCTGCTTGTCTGACTTCGATCCGTCCAAACTCTATCGATTTACCAACCGTTCTTTCTGGAACTGATCTATAGTATTTTGTTTCTGTTGACTCGCAAATCACTAAAGAAAATTAAACGCTTTCTTGATCTGAGTTCATCTATCTATCTATCTATCTATCTATCTATCTATCTATCTATCTATCTATCCGAGTGGTTAGAACATTCGGGTTCTGACAAGAAGACCCGGGTTCAAATCTCACCGAGTCGATTTGAGATTTCTTGATGTTACCGGTCTGGTGAATTTTTATCTATCTATCTATCTATCTATCTATCTATCAATCTATCAATCCGAGTGGTTAGAACATTCGGGTTCTGACAAGAAGACCCGGGTTCAAATCTCACCGAGTCGATTTGAGATTTCTTGATGTTACCGGTGTGGTGAATTTTTATCTATCTATCTATCTATCTATCTATCCGAGTGGTTAGAACATTCGGGTTCTGACAAGAAGACCGGGTTCAAATCTCACCGAGTCGATTTGAGATTTCTTGATGTTACCGGTCTGGTGAATTTTTATCTATCTATCTATCTATCTATCTATCTATCTATCTATCTATCAATCCGAGTGGTTAGAACATTCGGGTTCTGACAAGAAGACCCGGGTTCAAATCTCACCGAGTCGATTTGAGATTTCTTGATGTTACCGGTGTGGTGAATTTTTATCTATCTATCTATCTATCTATCTATCCGAGTGGTTAGAACATTCGGGTTCTGACCAGAAGACCTGGGTTCAAATCTCACAGAGTCGATTTGAGATTTCTTGATGTTACCGGTCTGGAGGTGGTGATCCCAGCGTACAGCACCTTTGGAAAGTGACTGAAAACCCTAGCACTGGTTAACCCCAACCTTGTGAGTGAAATCGTGTAGGCGGAATCCTTGGGAGCCGTCGTTGGTTGTGCTATCCCGAAGTCACAAGTTATCGTGACCGAGAGTTTGAGCATGCTGGCCTAGTTCAGACTGATTACGCTAGATAACGCACTCTCTCTTCAGAAACTGGCATAGTTCTAATATAAACTACAAATCTTCTCTCTGGGTCTGGAACAAACAAAAATGTGCCTGAGCCGGCGTCTGCAATGGGGATGAGCTAGCTTCCTTATCTATCTATCTATCTATCTATCTATCTATCTATCTATCTATCTATCTATCTCCTCCTCTTCCTTATCTATCTATCTATCTATCTATCTATCTATCTATCTATCTATATCTATCTAACAAATAAATAACTGATATTATAAAACTTTCAGTTATTTGTTTGGATAAGTCTTGTTCTAATGTACATCGTCTTTTCATGTTGCATTGATAATGTTATATTTATGAATATGTCCTGAAGATGGTTTATTAGACCGAAACGTCAGACGTTGACATATTAACATTAAAACAGCATAATCGTATTTAAAGTTTTTGTTTTGTTTTTTTTCCGTATATATTTTCTTCATATATATATATATATATATATACACACACACACACACACACACACACACACACACACACACACATACATATATATATATATATATATATATATATATATATATATATATATATATTTCCAACTTCCATGTCAAGGCTCTTAATTCAGTAGTGATTATTAATTAATTTCAGATCAAAATTTAGCTAATAAAGACAGGCTAAAGTATTATCGATCAACCGTCCTTTGCATGTTTGCTTATAGAGACACTGCGGCTGTGACTAGATTTTGAGCATCGACATCGCTTGATCCGTCCTCAAATAGTGGCAGTGCTGATGTGGCTTTTTATTACGGCAAAGCTCTTTCATGCTTGCAGATATGGCAACTTTGGGGTCTCTGGCAGTCACTGTGACATTAATATTCTGCTGAACTTTTAAATATTTTAGTGCACCAACAGCCACCGTCTTGCTTACGTTCAATGCAAATATTAATGCCGCATAACGTTAGTGTAGGTGGCGTCTTTTTTTGACTTGCCTTGTATAGGCAGACCTATCCACATTCATTATACGTTGGGTCAAATTCAGAGAAATTGACATCAAGATATATATATATATATATATATATATATATATATATATATAATTATTTATTTTAAAAAATTATAACATAAATATGTTATAAAATCACTACAAAAATAGCCATTTTGTTTCAATACCTCCAGTGTCTTATCAAGTGATGATGTTGAATGTAAAATAAATTAATAAATTATTAATAAATTAATTATTGGAATTCATTCCGTATACACCAATTATATACTTGGATATATATATATATATATATATATATATATATATTAAGGAAATCTGTGACAAAGTGGAAGAATTCTTTGCGTTTCGACTTTTGGGACTTAATGCTAAAATTAAATTCTTTTTATTGAAGCCTGTTCAATAGTAAAAAAAACGTCATAATAGAAAAAAAAATTTCCCAGCACCCCTCTACTGTAGGTATGTGTAGCCCTCATCATAACAAATTTAGTCCATTGAAGTGCTCTAGGACGAAATGCGTCACAAGTAAACTTTTCCTATTTTGCTATAGAATTTCCCCATATATATATATATATATATATATATATATATATGTGTGTGTGTGTGTGTGTGTAGGACGCCCATTGCTAAGATACAAAGACAAGCTGAAAAGCAACTTGTCAGCAGTCAATATATGTAAAATGGCGATCAACGTGTTTTAGTGGACTCAGCAATTTGCAATCTGCTTGTGTGAATCATCTTCAAGAAGCGAGAGCAAGATCTAAAAGGTCAGCCAATATAAAAGTGATCTCATCTCACAATCCTCACACTTGCTCGATATGTGACCTCCTTTGTAAATCAGTAGCGGGTTTTAAATGCCACTTAAGGTTATCGCACAAACTTTCACAACTGAATCAATAAGGTGTCAGATCCTCATACGTCGAAACCGACGGGAGAGTCCATTATATATATATATATATATATATATATATATATGATTTACTTATTTGTGCTTATAAATTTTATATAAAAACATCTATTTATTATATTTTCATATTTATATTATTTTATTTTTCCCATGCATATATTAATTTACTATTATATAAATATCAAATTATATAATTTTATATTTACATAAATTTTTTTCCCTCCGAACGTTTGTCCATTAACATTGTTTGCAGTTAAAACATTCTTCCTCCAATGTTGTATACGTCAAGTTTTTCTTTTTATGTCTGACTTTTACACATTTTAAGCTTTTAATGCATTCTGAGACCAAAGCTTAATGTCGTCATTTCATCTTGTTTTTTTTTGTTTTGTTTTTCACTTTTATATGTAAATGATCTAAACTGTCTAGATCTTTCTGTTTTCTATTTTGTCTCCCAATCTTTATTCTGGATATGAAATATTCCATATTATTTCGGGACAGAGATAATCTCTAACCGAGGGGATTTAAGATGGATTCAAAGTAGTCGCTTAATAAGATTATCCATCACAAATATTACAGAGGCAAGTTTAACCCTTGAAATCAGTTTTGTAGTGATAAAGTGATTTAAAACATTGTCTTATTTTGTCTGTGAGAAAGTTTTCTATTAAATTCTGAAAATCTTTTTCTTCCAAATTTTCAATACATTTCTTTTGCAATCATAGTGTTAATGTATTTCGATACTAACATGATTAACTCTATGTATTATAACCCTATTTTGTCAGTAGCATTTGCATCGCTTCCTAACAGCTGACAAATCTTTTATCATGTTTTTCAATGTGTTTCTTAACGTAAAATTTACAACATATAACTAAAATAAAATGAACCTCATTGTTATTCCATAGCGTTTTTCAGTAGGATGCGTTTGAACGTAAGATTTATTTCCACACGTGACTGGTATTCATAACAAATACATGTTATAATATATGTTAGAGATAACATTTTAATTCTTCCGTCAATTCCTGTGCGGGTTGTGCATTTTAAGATATGTTTAAAGTTTAAATGGAAGAAAATATGAAGCAATTTCGTCATTTTACGCACTTTTATATTCAGAAAGGAAAAACAAACTCGGTATGAACGGCCAAATAGGTATGTGCCGTTTATGAAGATGGTGCCATAGCTGAGAGAGTACGGTTTGTCAGCGTTTCCATAGTGGGAACTTTGATCTGGAAAATTCAGAACGTTCTGGCAGGTCTGCAGTCGTTAATGACATAGAAATTGAAAAGCTGACTAAGAATTATCCAAGTGACACGACCCGGGACATCGCAGAGCTACTCTACGTATCTGATATGTGTTTTATTTGGGGTTGTAGGGTTTCGGTATATGAATTGCTACAATTCTGAGTGCTTCTCGATTTAATATAAAAAATATAATGGGTTACATTTCCCTCTGAAATTCGCTACTCAAACGCAACGTAAATGAAAGATTTTTTGAAAAAAAAGATCACATACGATGAAAAAAAACGGTCATGGGTGAAAACAAAATTAGCTACTGTTAGGTACACCAAAAACGGGTCTGGATCCGAAGAAGGTGATGGTCTGTGTCTGGTGGGACTTGAAGTTCATTGTGAACTTCTTCCGCAGACGTTGAATTTGAAGTACCATTCCCAATTGAACCGAGTAAAGACATAATCGATGGAAAACATCCGGAATTGGCCAATCAGAAAAGTGTTACCTTCTATCAGGACAAAGCTAGAACTTATGTTCCATTGCAGTTATGACAGCAATTGGCCCAGCTTACCTGGGATGTCCCACTTTACCCGTACTAGTCAGTTGGATTTCTACCTTTAAATTACGACTTATTTCAATCCTAATTCTTTGGAAGTCAATAAAAACTACAAAGGACAGTTCATCACCCAAAAGGATGCCAAGTTCTGGAAGGATGGAATCACGACGCTACACCAAATATGGCGAAATGTAGTGGAAGAACATGCTACATATGTGTCAGAAAATATTTATGTACAACTATCTAAATATTGTCTTTGAAATTTACTTAAAACGTTATACACTTTTGTTCCGACTCAATATTATAAATGTATTCGATTAGTAAGGCTTGCATTAATCAATCAAGCCTCTTAACCTTCTATTCTTTCTAACGTCTTTTCTATTCATATCACTCACCTCATTCGTCATTCTCATTTTGACTGTAACCCGCAACATTAAATGTCTCTCTGTCTTTGTATTCGGTGAAAGTTTGTAAAAAAAAAACCTCAAAAAAAAAAAAAAAAAAACAAAAAAAAAAAAGAAAAAGAAAAAAATGAAAAAGAAAAAAAAAACAAAAAGAAAAAAAAAGAAACTGTTGCTGATCATTCAGATTTCATGGAACGAATTGAACTATTCTCGTGCATTGGTATTTGTAAATTTAGTGGTTAGAACGTTCGCATTTTGACCATGAGACCCGGGTTCGAATCTCACCATGGTCGATTCGTCAGAAAAGAGACTTCCTAATGTTATGAGACTGGACGGGTCAATCCCAGCGTGCGAAAAGTGCTTGAAAACCATATCACAGGTTTACCCAACCTTGGTGAAGAAAAATTGGGTAGACGGAAGCCTTGGGTGTCGTCGATAGCTGTGCTAGCACGAAGTCACAGGTCATCGTGGCCGAGGGCTTGAGCGTACTGGCCTTGTTGGAATTGTTGATCACGCTAGATAACACGCTCTTTCCCAGAAACTGTAGCTAAGGTCTGCTCAGCATAGTTGCAGTATAAACCACAGGTGGGATCTGTGGGTGTTGAATAAACACAAATGCGCCTGAGCAAGTGTCTACGATAGGGATTGGCTAGCCACCCTAGTAGACGGGTATCCTCGAATACGACTGGCCAGCTATACTAGGAGTCGTTGAATTTCAAGTGCCCGTAAGGATAGCGTTTGTGTGTAATCAGAAATCACGTGATTGAAAAAAATGTTTGAAACATGGAAAATTAGGTAAAACATTTATTCTCTTAATTTTATTCTTTCCTTTATATAAATTCGTGAACTTACCATATAATTAGACATTGGCAGTAATTTTTTTTAAATCAATTCACCCCAAGCAAAGCGGGAGTGCCACTAGCACGCAAGGGGTTACAGAGGATTGAGAGCAAGAGTAAAGAAGCATGTTTGAGGAAAGGATACAGAGAAGGACGAGGAACAAGCTCAGAGTGTCAGATGTCGATTGACATTACACTTGAATATTTGAAGGTTATAGTCATCGGGGAATCAAGTAAGAGGAAGGGATTTCCACAGACGTGAAGTGCAGGAGGAGAAGTTGTCTGAGGAGAAGAGACGGTTACATTTAACCGTTTTGACAGTGAAAAGGTGGGACCGTGAAGCCAGCTTAAATTTAAGCAATCTGGGAAACAGGGAAAGTAGCTCGTCGGAACAGTTGCCGTGAAAATCCTCCTAGAAGAGACAGAGGGAGGCCACGGCACGTCTGAGGGATGCCGATTGTAGACTAGATGCCAGATCAGGACCTATCATCTTACATATTCGTCTCTGGATGTTGTCGAGAACCTGGAGACGTTTTGCTTACAAGGAAACATTTGGAAATATTATTTTCGTTTGAAATTTATAAAATTTTTCTCTTAAAGCAATTTTTCAAGAAAATAGGTTTTTCAAGATGTTATCAATTTTCCCAGTAGTGATGAGGGTTTCCTTGCTAACCTTTGATTTGAAGTCATGTGGAGTGACGAAAGCTTGATTATATCATTATTTTCTATACGGGTTACATGTGATATCCATTTTAGTTCCTGCGCGTATCCCTCAACTAAAGTGGTTTCTGATATTTGGTGCAGTTCTTTGAATTTATGCTGATAGGTTTTTTTGTATGGCGAAATAGTAAATTTGTTATTATTTGTGTTAACATTAGACGATATTCAAGTCAACATGAAAAGACGATAGACATAAGAGTAAAACTAATCAAAACAGAATGTTAATTATGTTTTAATAACTATGTCCTGAAGAAGGTCTACTAGACCGAAACGTCTGACGTCGACATTGAAACAACATTAAAACAGCATATTTGCATATTCGGATTTTTGTTTTTTCCATCTATTTTTCTTTATATATATATATATATATATGTGTGTGTGTGTGGGGGGAGAGTGTATTTAGGCAGTATATTTTCATTTAAATGGAGTTTGGTTAAATAATTAATTTTGGCATTTTTATTAATCAATTTTCTATGGCTACCAAGAAATTGATTCGTGGATTCGAATGGATTAAAACAAAAATAACCAGATATAGTATGTCTAAATCATTTAAACTAACCTGTTTGAATATATATATGTGTGTGTATGTGTGCGCCTGTGTATGTGAATAAAATAGACAATCGAAAGAAAGAAAATTTACTAATATTCAAAAGAAGCTTACATGGGCGCGTCTTTTTTTTAAATTTCATGTAACTACACAACATTTTGCTCTTGTTTATCATTACTTGCCTTGATAAGGACGAGTGACGAAACGCGTTGGCAAAGACTAAGTACTATTTTTCGATTGTCTATTTTATTCAATATGTCTTCTCTACAGATTTATTCTGATAACTTGCGCGCGCGCGCGCGCACACACACACACACACACACACACACACACACATATATATATATATATATTCAAGGGAAGATATGGGTCCTAAAGTGCTAAATTGCAGGAAACTGTCTTGCCTTGGTTGGTCACCCGTCCAGAAGAAGAACCCTCTGAATTCAAAACTGTTGGAAAAGTCATGGGAAATCATTCTATTATATTTCCTAAGAAATCACGCCAGATAAAAAAATGAAGAAGAGGAACTATAGTTTATTTTCTATTGGAAAATAGAAGTGGCGATCTATACACACTACATGGATACGATTAAGAAGTCGCAGTATCACGATAAATAATAAATAATGCAGGATCGTCGTGTGGTATACGATTAAGATCAGTAATTTAAATTACACAAATTATATTACTATTAGCATAGTTAAAACAGATGTAGACGTCTTATCCAGTTGATTATTCAAGAAACCGCTGTTCCAATGTATTGCCATTCTTAGAGGTATCAAGACAACTTCCTTACTGGTAAGATTCCTCCAATCATCCTCGTGTAGAAAAAAAAAAAACAATCAATGAATTTGTCGATTTCTGAATAAAATATAACAACTTGCTTTTATGAGCGAGAAACAATATTTTGATTGTAGAAATTAATTTCCCATTTGGTTTAAAAAAATCGACAATCTCGTGTTCACAGCCCGGTGAAAATATAATTGTTTTCAGAAAAAAAAAAAAAAAAAAAAAAAAAAACAACGAATAAATAATCGTTTCTGATTTGGTGGATCTTTCTTTATTGCAACCTGCTTTATTCTCATTAATTGCACAACGTAAAATTCTTACGTAATAATTTCGAGCAATTTTTTTCCCGACAAAAAACGAAATGTAGCGACTTGTTACGGTTCAACAAATGGTCAAAATGGTACCAGGCATTCTTGTGCAAATAACAAATACAACTAAAAAAGTAGTTATTGGTATCGTTGAAATGAACACTTTTATTTATGGTAATTTTCTTGTATTTAATTTGTTCTTTGTAGTCTGTTTGCTTTTCATTATTTTCTCTGCCACCCTATTATCGAATTTTATTTTTTCTTCTCTCCTTTCATTGTTTTAATTTTATCTCAATACATGCCTCAGCTTGAATATATATATATATATATATATATATATATATAGTCTTAAGATGTGCTATATTTATGGGATAAAGTGTTCAATATCAGAGACAAAGCGTGTGTAAATATAAAAGTGATCATAGAAGTCAGCATCTAGTATGAAACAGACTGTCACCTCTAAGTGTTGACTTCTATGTTCACTTATATATATATATATATATATATATATATATATATATGTTTATTATAATTTTATCATATAGACAAAAAATCGTAACCATTTTCAATTCTCACCCGTCAAAGTGCAGTTGAAATGCACTGAAACGAAGTTGCATCTTTGTAGTGAGTAAAATGTTTTTTTCTATATGATAATATTATAATAAATAAATAATTATCGCTCTACTATCGGTATGAAGCCCTCTTTGGATTAATGCTGTGAACGTTGGAATTTATATATTACTTTCGTTCTCATCGCATCCAAACATAAGAACACCGGATTATAAATGTAACTGTTCTTTCTCTTTATTTTAATTAATTAAAATAAATAAATATATATTTTTCCCATGACTGCAGTTTTCAAATGTCTGTCCTAAACGATGTTTCTCGACAGTTTTAGTATAAAATATTTGCCACAATCTGACTACAACGAAGCTATGATTTTCAAAATGGCTTACAAGAATTAAGCAAGCACAGTATCCGTTCAATATGCATGCTTCTGCTTTATATGTTATGTCCCTTTTATGCTTCTCTGCAACTTCCTTTCACTTGTTGCTCTTAGCAAGAAATGTTATTTTTTTTCTTTTGCTGTCATTTCTACTCCCTGTTCTGCCAACCATTTACATGAGTTCGTTAGGAAGGCTATTCATTGCTCTCCTTCGTTTCTCTTACCTTCAGTATGTCCTGTCAGTGCCAAATTTTCCAAACCTTCTTTTCTCATTATGTGACCTATAAATTTCAAATGTCTCTTTATCATTCTAAATATAACCGTCCATTTTGTTTCTGTTTTCCTTAAAACTTGCTCGGTTCAGTCGATGATATTCTCAGTATGCTAGACAAGCTTTTTGGGCGGTAGTTTGGCAGTAACAAGAAGGATTGATATGAAAATGGTTTACCAAAGTTTAACCACAAGATTGCGCCCAAGGAATATTTTCATCTTTTTTATGAGTAACTTTTATTGCTTTCAGGATGCTGATACTTTTCAGGATAGTTCTTTGATTTAGAAAAAATAATATTAAAATAACGTTAAATATACCCAGGTTGCCTCCTTGTGTTGTTTTGCTTTTTTAATAGAGCGTCAAAGATGGCTGCTATAACATTAAAAATACATCGATTATTATATATTCTAGCCTAGGTTATTTAGTGGTATCAAGTGTACTTTGATAACATCTCAAAAAAAAAAAAAATAATAATACCATAATATCGATAAAACTAAAGTGTGATTTTTCAAGATTGTAATCAATATGGCTCCTAGCCAAAACCTAAAAATAATTAATTATTCGTTCAATATTTATTCGAGGGAAGGTTTAAAAGTGGTCATTTGTAGCAACAAGCGTGCTTAATAATATAATCAAGAAAATTACTGTATTACTATTAGAAAGAAATTAATTTCTCCGTTTAAATCCAATAGATCTGCGAGCCAAATACTTAAAATGCCAATTGTGTGTTTATTATTTATTGTAGACAAGACTTTTCAATATGTTTCTGTTGTATCAGGTTTGGTAAATAACGCACTGAAAATCAAGTGGCCTCTGGTCATTAAAAACTAATTATCTTCATGATGTCATCTAAGATGATTGCTTGACAAGTTCTTGAAATACTGATTAGATAAGGTCTTTAAAGATTTTTAACCCTTTTCTGCCTTCCACCAGCATAGCTGATGCTAACCTCCTGGATAGTGACACATTGCGCCCTCTGGGGCAAACATTCTCCACTGTCTTAAAGCCGAAAGACAATATGGAATTCATTACTAGATGTGCTGTTAAGAAGGTTAGTTCACTGTAATGGGTCTAAGCAATTTTTCTCTCCAGAATCTATCTGTAAGTCTACAATTCGTCTAGGCTTTGAATATTGTTGTCACATATAGTCCAGTGGCCCCGATTTATATTTCGAAATCTTACTTAATATAAAACGCAGATTGTGTGTGTGTGTGTGTCTGTACGTTTATATATTGGATCGGATTTCCTACATTTTTCAACCGATTTCAACAAAACTTCACAGGACTGCGTAAAATTACCTTGCGGTGGTTCTGACAGCGCCAAAAATTGGAAAAACACATTTGTTTTTGCACGAAATCAATTTGAAAACACTTAAAAACGATTCTGTCGCCAGAATGAAAGGGGGACAACTCATATCGAGTTATACTTATTATAAAACCCAGGTTGTTTGTGTGTGTGTGTTCGTTTATATATGGGATCGGATTTCCTACATTTTTCAACCGATTTCAACAAAACTTCACTTTTGTTTTTGGCAGGTAGTGCTTCTTATTGTCTTGCACACTTTTTTCTTTATTTTTACATTCAGAATGCTTTAAAAATTCCATTTACAAGACAATTGTTTATAATTAAATTCTATTCAATCAATAGAGTCATAACGATTGAAAGCAATGTTTTTGTTTGAGTTTGGGTTTGACCAGTTCGTTAAAAAACCCCAAAAACAAAAAAATCTAATTAAGACATGTGTGTCCGTCAACCTTAAACAATAATCTTTGTCAATTTTATTTTTCAGTCTATATGATGGTCGATACTTGATCTATCTCTTAGTGTTACATCCCCGGGCAACGCCGGGCTCTACTGCTAATTCTTGATAAAATATAAATAAGAATCGGAAATATTATTTCTCCTGATTTGGCGTCTTGGCTTCAGTCACTTTTCCGCCTCCATAAAGTGGCTTCCTTTTTCTATAAATAATTTCATAGTAATTGTTCGAATGAGTTCTTTGCTATGGTACCTTGACTTTATGGATTTAAGCACAGTCGTAGATTAACAACAAAGTCTCATAACTTTACAGTGGAATTGGCTAGATATAACTGTAAGTTCGATGTTAACAGTTTATTTTCTTGCGCTTCTCTATGCTTTGCGTCCAGGTTTGATCTTCAAAAATTGAAATACAATGTTAATCTACTGTATTTACTGCCTTGTACAGGGTGAATTTGATAAAAAATGAAGCATCATAAGCGCTAAAAACTTCATTAAGAAACAGGAAAATTTCGTTAGATATAAAAATAGGCGGGTCTTTGTATTTGACTAATCAAAATTTCGTTTTGTTTATTAAGTAAAATTAATTAAAAATATATTTAATTAATATTTTTGGTTAAGGTTATTGATGTGGGGCCAAAATCGGGACCACAGAAGGAAAACACGGCACACAGATTAGAGATAAGAAAGATATATTACACAAAAAGGTTACAAAGATAGTGTAAGTGTAAGCGGAGCTTACTATGTGCTAGTGTCCAATATTGGTAGTCGTACGCGGCTAATACTACGGTATTAGAATACTCTCCTCCTCTTCTCTCTCTAGAGTGTTATGTCGCATACTTTATATAGTCCTGGAAGAGTCCATGTTGTAGATATGTTACGGTCTCACAATAGTTATTTAGCTACATATATGTTCAAGAAAGGTAAAGGTAAATAAAGATTCTATTTGTCTGCTTCCCTGAGAAATAGAATCTTCAGAAAATTTAAATGCAACATCAATCGCCACCTATTGTATTTTTGATCACCGTTCATCTTTTGTCCTTTCTTCAATCCTCGCTATTCCCTGTCTTCTCCTTCAATTTTATTCCCAGCAACCTCCAGCGTACTAGTGGCATTCCCGCCTTAGTTGGGGTGAAATGACAAAACAAAACAAAAACACGTTAGTGGCAATGGTGTCTTTATCTAGCTAATGTCTCACCATTATGTGGTAGGTATATCTACGATTTATATGTTGGAGGTATTTCCGTCGCACCCAGTATATTGGGATTCACAAAAAAAAAAAACCAAAAAAAAAACAAAAAAACCACGAAATATCGACCAGGGCATTATTGGAAATAAACGTTTTTAATGCATGCAATCTTTGTAATTATAACATACCAGAATATTTTGGCATCACGTTTACACCTGTTGAAATCCTTACATCATTTATTATTTTTGAAGTTATCGCTAACATTTATGTCCAGATTTACAAACTCTACATTTCTTTCAATTTCACAAACCAATCGATTAAATTTGAATAAGCTGGTTATTTTGGTAAAAGTCTTTGACAAAAAACCAACTTCGCGGTTTAATAGTTTCTTTAATTTTATAGAACTTCATGGTAAACAATATTTTCTTAACAAAATTTCTTTTTTTCATTTTTAAGAGCGAATAATAAATTCTTAGTGTTTCTTACTCTTGTGCATACAGCATACAACTGGCCGTGCGTAAATATTTCTTTCTGGGGCCAAATTCCAATTTTTTCATGCGTTTGGCCTTGGGATTTGATTACAGTTTCCGCAAACACAGGGTTAACTAGATTCCTGTATATATAAATACTTAAGGAAAAAATATCCAAAAAAAACAATATTGCATTTTTATTATTTAAGTATTTGTTATTTTAACCATTTTTGTTTTTAAAATAGTGGGAGTATTTTGTATGTTAAATAATAAATTTTTCCCCCATAAAATAATGAAAACTTATTGTACTAATAAAACTTCTTCTACTAATAAAACCAACTGTACCCTCTTACCTGTTTGCACTTTTCCCCAAAATTCGGTTTCGATCGGTCAATCTATGGCTATTTTAGAGGATGTGGTGGATGAACAGACTAACGGAAGTCACATAATTTTATATATATATATACAGTGTAACCCGGATATAAGAGACCCGGATGTAAGGGAAACCCGGATATAAGAGAGATTTTCTCTGGTCCCACATTAGAGCCTGTGTTAATGTATATAAAATAGACCAAACCCGGATATAAGAGACTTCTTCTCCGGTCGCGACAACTCTCTTATATCCGGGTTACCCTGTATATTGATTTAATAACGAGAATTGCGGCGTCGATAATCACAAATAAAATTAAATATCCAGTTATCGTATCGCTATACTTGAATTCACGGAAGTTACATCCACTGATCAGGTGACGTGAATGAATAATTTTACAATAACGTCTCCTGAAGAGTAGATTCAATCTTAACGAAAGCCTCTGAGTACTAATAGCATTCCCGCCTTTTTTTGTTTTTGAGGTGAAATGATTAAAAAGAGAAAATTACTTCTAAACATTTGTCAGTTAAAACACATCTCAGTCGCTTCAAGTAGCGTCATCTCAGAAGAGAATGTTCAGGTTTTACTGTCATATAGTCGATTAAATTTTCCATTATAATTCAGTATTCTTTTCTTATAATCTAACTAAATTTTCCAATCTCTTAACACTTTCTTTACTTTCTGAAAGGTATCTTTCGCTTTTCTTTGTTTATAAAGACATTTTCCTATCTCAGTATTTTGCTTAGTTTGTGAAAGGCATCTTTCTCTATTCCAATGTGTCTTCGGATTTCTCGTTCGTATTATTCGTCTACATAGTTTTTTTTTTTTTTTTTTAAGCATTTCACCCCAAGCAAGGCGGGAAGCCACTAGGACGCAAGGGGTTACAGAAAATAGGAAGATCAGATAGGAGTGATAAAAGATAGGATGAGGGTAGTAGATAGATTAGGGCAACTGGAGATGTCGATTGACATTACACTTGAATAGCTGGAGATTATAACTCACAGGGAAACAGGAGAAGGGAAGAGAGTTCCACAGGCGAGAGGTGCGAGACATGAAGCTATTAGAGTAGAAGAGACGGCTACATTTAGGAGTTTCGACAGTGAAGGGGTGAGAGCAGGATGCCAGCCTCGTAGGGCGCTTGAACTCATGAAGTCTGGGAACCAGCGAATGCAGCTCCTCGGAGCAATTTCCTGGGAAGTATTTGTAGAACAGACAGAGGGAGGCGACGGTGCGTCTGTGAGAAAGTGACTGTAGACGAGACGCCAGAGCAGGGCCAACCATATTGCATATCCGCTTCTGGAGCCTATCAAGAACCCCGAGGCAAACAGAAGGGGCGCCAGACCATATATGGCAGCAATACTCCATGCAAGGGCGAATTGTGGGTTTGTAGATCTGGAGGATCGACTCAGGGGAGAAAAACTTCCTAGCGCGGCTCAGGGAGCCAACTTTCCACGCAGTGGACGAGGCAATTGACTCGATGTATTTATTCCATCTCAGGTCAGCAGTCAACGTGAGACCGAGAAGTTAATTAAATTTCTATCGTTGCTTGCTGTTGATCTCCTAGGGTGGATCTCACAACTTGGGCTGTTTTGCTAACAATCTATCTTATCACAAATCCTTTTCTGTCATAACTAAAAGCTAATGCTGTATTAGCTATGGTTACCTCCTAAACTGTTATGCCACGGCCGTCAACAGCTCGATTTAGATATCAAGTTAAAGTTAGGTTAGTATGACACAAGGCAACAAAATTCGGGTACTCGAGCAGGATTGAGTTAACTGCATTAGTGACGGTAACCTTAGCAACCATTAAGCTGCGGATAGTAAACATTTGAATATACGCTGAACAAATCGTTGGTACAGGGTTCTAAAGTACATGGCATTTAGTAAGGTTCGAATTTATTGCTCTACTGCAGGCGGTCTACATTTTTCCCGTATGTGAGTTCGACAGAAAGGTTTTTCAAGTCTAGTTTCTTATTCTTATATCTTTAAGAGATAGAAATTTCCCGAAAGGGACAAATAATTGGAGGTTCTTCCACTGTGTCGTTTTAAGCAAAGTTCCCCTAAATATTGATTCTAACAGCGGTTTTAAAAATAATGTGTTAGCTTGAAACTGCATATTTTGTTAAGTTTTTATCTTTCAACTGTGGAAGCTGTTGTTGCTTTTGGGAATGCCTATTTAGAAGGTGGGTAATTAATTTGCTTTGAAAAAAAAATCGGTCCGTATAGAAAAGAAAAAAAGAAAGAAAAGAAAAAAGGCTTCCATTAGACACTAGGGAAGAACACTCACACTATTTCCCTAGGTTCAAGAAGAGGTCAGTTTTGTTAAGTATCTTTTTTCTTGCTTTCTTTATTTGCCTTTACATGCTTTTCATTTCTCTATCCTTTTCTTATTTTCTTCTTTTCCCTTTTCATTTTAATTTTCTTTCTTTCTTTATCGTTACATACATTTTCTTTCCCTTTTCACTTTCTTTCTTTCTTTCTTTCTTTCTTTCTTTCTTTCTTCCTTTCTTTCTTTCTTTCTTTGGCTTTACCCTTTTCTCTCACTTTTCACTTTTCTTTTCTTTCTTTCTTTCTTTCGCTTTACCCTTTTCTCTTTCTTTCTTTCTTTCTTTCTTTCTTTCTTTCGCTTTACCCTTTTCTCTCACTTTTCACTTTTCTTTTCTTTTCTTTCTTTCTTTCTTTCTTTCTTTCTTTCTTTCTTTCTTTCTTTCTTTCTTTCTTTCGCTTTACCCTTTTCTCTTTCTTTCTTTCTTTCTTTCTTTCTTTCTTTGGCTTTACCATTTTCTTTCACTTTTCACTTTTCTTTTCTTTCTTTCTTTCTTTCTTTCTTTCTTTCTTTCTTTCTTTCTTTCTTTCTTTGGCTTTATCCTTTTCTCTCACTTTTCACTTTTATTTTCTTTCTTTGGCTTTATCCTTTTCTCTCACTTTCCTCACTTTCATTTTCTTTCTTTCTTTCTTTCTTTCTTTCTTTCTTTCTTTCTTTCTTTCTTTCTTTCTTCCATTCTTTCTTTCTTTCTTTCTTTCTTTCTTTGGCTTTACCATTTTCTCTTTCTTTCTTTAGCTTTACCATTTTCTCTCACTTTTATTTTCTTTCTTTCTTTCTTTCTTTCTTTCTTTCTTTCTTTCTTTCTTTCTTTCTTTCGCTTTACCCTTTTCTCTTTCTTTCTTTCTTTCTTTCTTTCTTTAGCTTTACCATTTTCTCTCACTTTTCACTTTTATTTTCTTTCTTTCTTTCTTTCTTTGCCTTTACCTTATTCTTTGCCTTTTCACTTTCTTTCTTTCTTTTCCTTTCTTATTTTCTTCTTTCCGTTTTCACTTTTTCTTTCTTTCTTTCTTTCTTTCTTTCTTTCTTTCTTTCTTTCTTTCTACTTATGTATGGAAATGTATCTTCATTATTGAACTTGAGCTCATCCTAAATCCTTGAAATTACTTTCTGTATATTTGTCTTTAGGAACGTTTTTATTTGCTTTATAATGTCTGAATGAATAAACAAAAAATTTTAATTATTTGGTGTTAATCCTGGAAAACATGGCGGATGAGTTGAAGCTTCGAAATCCAGCGTACGTCCCTTTGACTGGCTAATTTATGATACGTTTAGCCAAGAATTATCACCGATCCTTAGTGGTCGCCGATTGACAAACTTACACCATTTATATGTGCACCGCTTCCAATGATTGATATGAAGCGTCAACTGTGATATTTTCTCCTTATGAGAGAAAACAATCTCATGATAAGATTTATTGATGCAAAACTGATATCTGATAATTCTTTGGCGCTTCATTATGAGCTATTGTATCACGGATTAAGAAATCAGAGAGCTGAGTTCGAATTCCAATCAGATCCATTACATTCATTTGGGAAAGGTATGAGTCCTCTTCTTCTCCCCCCGCCAACTATGTGCAAATAGCAGGACAGAAGGAGTTTTATAGCCTTGGATGCCAACTGATCTACCGCAGAAAGAAATGGCCACCTACTACTAGAAAAAACCTCGTCAGTCATGTATCGAAAGATACATGATCTCCTAAGCGTGCATCACGCATGGCGCATAACTGACTGACTGATTTTCCATGATCTATTAAAATACTTCACAGATATTTAAACTTCTGTACTTGTTTAATGTTGACATCTCCAATACTTAGTAGCCATCTTGGGCTTTTCTTCTTGCTGACAAACATATTTTCTGTCTTCTTACAGTTGATGGCTAGTTTGAATTCCAGTCAAATCTATTACATTCACTTATGCACTAATACCTTTGGGAAAGGTATGAATTCTCTTCTTCTCCCCCCAGCTATGGGTAAATAGCAGGACAGACCGAGTTCTATAGTCTTGGATGGAAACTGTTCTACCGCAGAAAGAAATGGAAACCTACTACGAGAAAAATCTGCCTCGTCAGTCATGTATCTTTCGATACATGATCGCCTAAGCGGGTATCACGCATGACACATAACTGATTAACTGATATGCCAATACCCTTGGGAAAGGTATGTATTCTCTTCTTCTCTCCCGACTATGGGTAAATAGCAGAGCAGACCGGGTTCTATAGCCTTGGATGGCAACTGGTCGTCAGTCATGTAAATGTATGTATGCGTAAGTGTGAAGGACCGAAAGTGCGTGCGTGCGTACGTTCGTGTGAAGTGGCAGAGTTGATCACAAGATTAATGCCAGAGAAAATTGAATCGGCAATCCTTGTTCAATTTCCGCTTGAGCTGTGTTCCCGTCACAAAATATCGTACAGAAATTTAAATATCTGCAGAAAGAAATGGCAACCTACTACGGGAAAAATCTGCCTCGTCAGTCATGTATCGAAAGATACATGATCGCCTAAGCGTGTATCACGCATGGCACAGAACTGATTGACTGATGTACTAATACCCTTGGGAAATGTATGAATTCTCCTCTTCTCTCCCGGCTATGGGTAAATAGCAGGACAGACCGGGTTCTATACCCTTGGATGGCAACTAGTCTACTGCAGTAAGTAATGGCAACCTACTGCGGGAAAAATCTGCCTCGTCAGTCATATATCGAAAGATAAGTGATCTCCTAAGCGTGTATCACGCATGGCGCATGACTGGTTGTATTCCACTTCCTTTGTTCGTAAAGAAGCCACTTTTCACGCTAGGTCATTATTCGATCAAGATCTGAATCATTTTTGTTTTACATCTTCAAAACCCGATTTCAAAACGGCAATAATTTTTTCTCTAATTCTTATTTAATTTAGGTAGCGTCCATCTGTCATGTTGCTTTACTTTTCCAATTAACGGAAAATGTTCTGAAATTGTTGAAATTGATAGCTTCTATTTCGGGACCATTTCTCTAAAGAGCAATGATTCACTCCCATTAATTCTTTTAATTAATCATTTGAAACTGTGGTAGGATGTTTTATTCCCTCTTCATCTCTGAACTCTACGTCTCTATTTCAGAACTTTATTATCCTCCGCACGATGGTTAATTAATGTTAAATTAATAGTCTGAGATAAATTGTGACCAAATTTAAACGTATGCAAGTCACTGATACGTATATTTTTTGTTTTAATTATTAGTACAGGATCATTAAACATGTAAATACGTAACTATGAAAGAAGTCATCAAGATATCGTTAAAACAATAATTAAACTTATAAAAGACACAGATATTTTAGATGTATGGCGAAGTCTATAACGTGGAATAATGAAATCGGTTACCGTTTTCTCAACAATTTATTAGCAAGAAATACTACAATTTCCTCTTGAGGGAGGGGATTGTTTTCTGTTACTAATTTAACTTGCATACGCAAAATGATAAGACTGTAATCATTTGCTGATAAAAGTATTTCACCCAAGGGCATTGTTGTGACGGGAACACAGTTCAAGCGGAAATTGAACAAGGATTGCCGATTCAATTTTCTCTGGCATTAATCTTGTGATCAACTCTGCCACTTCACACGAACGTACGCACGCACTTTCGGTCTCTCACACTTACGCATACATACATTTACTTACTCTCTCTCTCTCTCACACTCTCTCTCACACACACACACACACTATATATATATATATATATATATATATATATATATATATATATATGGTATCAAATGACAATTGGAAAAAAATCATACATTTTGCCGACGCGTTTCGTCTTCCGACTTTCAAGGCAAAAATGAAATCGAAATGTTTTTGCTGTTATAGTTACATTAAAATTCAAAATTAAAAGATAGACGCTTGTGTCTAAGCCTTTTTTCCGTTTTTTTTTTTTTATAATAATAATAATAATCCCTTACTATAAAGGTAATTTACATTAACCAGAAAAAAGGCTTAGACACAAGCGTCTATCTTTTTAATTTTTAATTTTAATGTAACTATAACAGCAAAAACATTTCGATTTCATTTTTGCCTTCTTTTTCCCTTTGGTATTGGTTTGATTATTTGCAAATGGAGGCACCGAAGGTTTTCCGGACGAGTATAATTTCTTATACTTATAAGATTATTACTAGTATATATATATATATATATATATATATATATATATATATATATATATATATATATATATATATATATATATATATAGCATCATTGACCAACTTAAACAAGAAGGCCGTTCAGAAGAGTTGCAGGAGAATCCGAAATCGTCTTGCGGCTGTGCTTGAAGCCAATGGCGATTTTATTGAATAAATTTACTCGTTAGTTATTCAAGATAACTCAAGTGTAATTTTGATAAATATATCCTTAAAAATGAGATGTTATTCTCATTTTCGCGTAATTAAGACGACAATTTATTAATCGAAACCAGTGTATATAGGCCATTTCACAAACATGTAGTCAGAAATAAAGGGGAATAGACTCAAAATCCAGCACTTCATTAAAAATTATTTTTTCGCTTCGGATACTAAAATAGAGTGAGTAGATATGGTGTAGAAGTAGGTTGACACGAGAAAAAATTACTTAAAAAAATAAGTGTATCTTGTTGGGAATTATAGCTTTCTATATGTTAGCGTTCGGATGAGACGGTGTGAAATATATATATATATATATATAGTCTATTTTTTTTTAAGCGTTTCACCCCAAGCAAGGCGAGAAGCCACTAGGACGCAAGGGGTTACAGAAGATTTGGAGCAAGATCAGATAGGAGTGATAGAGGAAAGGATGAGGAGAAGGGTAGTGGATAGATCAAGGCAACTGGAGATGTCGATTGACATTACATTTGAATAGCTGGGGATTATAGCTCTCAGGGAAACTGGAATAGGGAAGGGAGTTCCACAGGCGAGAGGTGCGAGACATGAAGCTATTAGTAGAAGAGACGACTACATTTAGGAGTTTCGACAGTGAAGGGGTGAGAGCAGGATGCCAGCCTCGTAGTGCGCTTGAACTCATGAAGTCTGGGAACCAGCGAATGCAGCTCCTCGGAGCAATTACCATGAAAGTATTTGTAAAACAGACAGAAGAGAGGCGACGGCGCGTCTGTGAGAGAGCGACTGTAGACGAGATGCCAGATCAGGGCCAGTTATATTGCATATCCGCCTCTGGAGCCTATGAAGAACCTCGAGGCAAACAGAAGGGGCTCCAGACCATATATGGCAGCAATACTCCATGCAAGGGCGAATTGTTGATTTGTAGATCTGGAGGATTGATTCCGGGGAGAAAAATTTCCTGGCGCGGCTCAGGGAGCCAACTTTCCTTGCGGTGGACGAAGCAATTGACTCAATGAATTTGTTCCATCTCAGGTCAGCAGTCAACGTGAGACCGAGCAGCCTCGAGAAGTTGAGCGTCAGACATTCTAATGGAGGGCAGGGAAGGATCTCTGTGGTGATTAATAGAGAGCAGTTTTGTTTTTGAGGCATTAAATTTGACCAGCCAATTCCTGCCCCAGTTCACTACCGATTGGAGGTCCTTTTCGAGACGCACGGACAGGTTACAGATCATTATTTAAACATATATTATTAAATATAACAGACAATGAATGTCTATTTTGTCTGATCATGAGCCGTTCCAATGTTTGCTAGAATTTCTGGTGAAAATAAAGACAAAAATTTCTTCACATAGTCACATAGCAATTTTCTATATCAAAATAACAAAATGACATATTTGACGGTGACTAACATAATAAAAAAGTATCCAAATATTGTAGATATTTTTTGTCGTTATTTTCACCAGAAATTAAAGCAAACATTCGAGCATGAGAATGGCTCATGATCAGACATAATAGATATTCATTGCCTGTTATATTTAATAATAATAATAATAATAATAATAATAATATATATATATATATATATATATATATATATATATATATATATATTAAAGACATTTTTATATTTAACATTCTTTTTATAGATACAAGTATTTAAATAAATGCTCTGTTTATAATAAACAGTATTAAATACTTGTATCTATAAAAGAATGTTAAACATAAAAATGTCTTTAAATAATTGTCGGACTTTGTCCATTTCATAATACATACATACATACATATATATATATATATATATATATATATATATATATATATATATGCTAATGTCGAAAATACTCTGAATAAAAGGAATATACATCAACATGCTAATTTCTTTCTTCCTTTAATAAGGATACTAAGAAAATTATGACCGGAATTATGAGAAGATCCTATTGAAATCAAGTAGACAAAACTTGTCTAAATTATTTAATGAGACATATCTTAATGAAAACATGCTGCCAAATATAAGCAATATATATATATATATATATATATATATATATATTATATATATACGCTTGTATTTTACATATTTATTTGATATTTGTTTTGTCAGTGCCTGTTTATTCATATCTTGTTCACTTGCAATCTTCGCAGTCTGTTTATATCTCATTTAATTACAGTTAAAATATGAAATCCTTACTTAATCAATACGCATATAAGAATCCATCTAGGCTATTTCTCCGCGGATTCCAACTAATATGCATTCGTAATTGTCGATTATTTGTACATATGAATATATATTTCAATGTTGAGATACATACGCCATACCTTTGTTTATCAATTCCCGCCAATTGCGTACAAGTGTCCATGAATCGGAAAGCGAAAGAAAAGACGAAATATAATAGCAAAGAATAAAAGCCTATTGAAAAAAAAGAAAAGGTAAAAAAAACAAACAAAAAAAAACAAAAAAATAAACGAAAAACTACTTGGATTTTCCATAATCACATTTTCTGGCGATCCTCTTGCGGGATCGACGCTAAAAATGAACAGAGGCATAACCAAATATTATACAAATCGAAATGATGTTATTGACAGAGAATAAGTCACTGTCTTCTATCTAACCAGTCAAGTGAATACCTCGAAGAAAAGCGTCATGCTATGGATTCTTTAAGGAACAATACTTGCATATGCATATATATAACCCATATATATATATATATATATATATATATATATATATATATATATATATATAAGCACACTGACAAGGATATAAACCGGGAGAAACATGCACAGATATGGTTAAACATAAAGAAGGCGCCTTTTTTATCTCTGCTAAAAGCGTTTCTATATTTAGCTCAATATGATTATTGTTTCGTGAAAGACACCAAGAAAGTTAGCATCGACATTTTCCAAATCATCTTTCGTTTTTCATTTTACCGGTTCCTTCGCAGATAAAACGTCACAAAGATAAAAGCAATAATAAGTAAATTCAATAAATACATAAGTAACAAAAAGAAAAACTATTACCAAAATGCATACATGTCAAAGAATCCTAGAGAAAATGAAGGCTTAACCTATTATACAAACGCGGATTCAACATCATCTTTCCTCATTGAATAAGAGTTTTTTATTCCACTTAAAAGCTTCTTTCATTTTTAGTGTTTGCAAGTCCGAATCATGACATTCTGAAACGTAATATTTTTTCATACCCGGAAATTCCATTCGTTTTTTATATATATATATATATATATATATATATATATATATATATATATATATATACACTAATGTAAAAGAACGAAGAATAAAATGTTTGCCAGTTGAAGAAACGTTAATGAAACAAAATGTAAAATTTTGTAGTGGATATTTACATGTTCTAATGAAACAGTGTATTATATATATATATATACTTTAAGACATTTTTATGTTTATACCTTCTTTTTATAGATACAAATATTTAAGTAAATGCTCTGTTTATAATAAACAATATTAAACAACATTTACCGGCCTGAATGTCCGAGAAATTTTCATAGGAAATATTCATCCTCCGACAGGCTTTGAAATCTTATCGTATACGGTACCGTCATATAGCCTGATGTGCCTTTTAACCAATTCGGCAACAGAAGATCGTCCGGTTAGCGAAGTCGAATTTACTGCTTTTAAACTTCAATCGTCCATGAATCTCTCACGGACATTCATATCTGCTCTTTGTCCATTTCATAGTATATATATATATATATATATATATATATATATATATATATATATATATATATTCTTAGATATGTATATTTAGATTTTTATTTTAATTCTACCTTTTTAACTTGAAAAAATAATGTGCGTGGGTGTTTGTGTGTGTATGTTTTCTGTTTATTTTAACTAAAAAATCCTAAATTTATTTTTTTATATTTTTTAGTTACGTTTATTTTAAATGCCAAAAAAGTTACGTTTATTTTAAATGCCAAAAAAAAAAAAAAAATAACAATACCCGGGTAAAATATGGATTACTTTATCATTGTGATAACCCGATACATTTGATAAATTTTAATTATGTAACGGTCATTGTCAATTCAGTACCTTAAGATTGCATTGTGCATGAAGCCCCATGTCGCGCTCCGGTGAGGAAAAATACATTTATTAATATATAGTTTATAGTACTGTTATATTGCATAGAGCACAATTTTATTAACACCAGCACTCAATTATATATATATATATATATATATATATATATATATATATATATGAGACCTAAATTTATTACGTTGATGCGACTACACGTGAGCGTCAGTGAGGGATACTGGGAAATTTAATTTTTAATTTTTTTTTTAATATAATTTGACCGATTTCTTTTGTTTCCATCAATTTTGTTATTAGATGTCTCACGCCGTGATAATAGATGGTCCTCCAGCCGGGATGCAAATTTACTGTAGATGACCTTGCGAGGAAGGCACTCACTAAGTATTTTCATCTTAGTGAATTGTTCTCTTTTGTGATCAGAGTAGCATTTGTTATATTGTCAGTCTCGTTACAATGGGCAACTAATACATTTAATGAATTGTTTTGTAAAATGTCCAATTTGTGTTCATGTAATCTTTTATTTAGATTCCTTGAGGTTTCGCTAATGTATTTTTTGTGACAATTATTACAGGCTATCGAGTAAATTCCTCCTTCAAGTTTCAGCTAGTTTAGTATTGACTTTTATTGTTTGAGATGTAGTAGTAAGAAAATCTATGTTGAGTTTAGATCAGTTATTGTAGTTTTGATAGAGGTAATTTGTTGGACAATTAATTTTATGATTCATATATATATATATATATATATATATATATATATATGTTTTAGGTTGTGCTATATTTATGGGATAAAGTGCTCAATATCGGAGATAGAGCGTATGTAAATATAAATATAAAAGTGAACATTGAAGTCAACACTCAAAGGTGACAGGCTGTTTCATACTAGATGCAATATATATATATATATATATATATATATATATATATATATATATATATATATATGTATACAATTATTTATATATTATATGCGCGGTACTTATTAGAAAGCGCTCAATATCGGAGATAGAGCTAACATATTTGGTTAGATTGATGTGAGTTTGCGACCCTGGGTTTCAGCTTTTGTGATCGTCAGAGATATATATATATATATATTCAAACATATTTGTTAAATATAACAGACAACGAATATCTATTATGTTTGAGTATGCGCCGTTGTAAGCTTCGTATTAATGTTTTTTTTTCTTTTTCTTATTTTTTGACACTCACTAACCACTTGTGTCTTAGCGGCCTTATTACCTTTCTTGTGTTGAAATGATAAAAAAATAATAATGACATTGACCCCGAAGTATCAATATATAATTGTGACAATAAGCAGTATCAGGAATTATGACAACATTTGTGAAATTATAAAGTCTGTCGATGACAACTGTCACATTAAATCAATATATACGGTGGTCTGAAAGTTTTGTCCCTCCCTAGCGAAACGTCATGGAACAATAGAAGAGCAAGTAATATGGTAATGTAAAGCACATGTACTGAATTCAGTTTATGCACTTTCATTAACGCTGCCAAACATAGAGAAGGTCTGTATTGTCCTCATCTTTGTCGCCATATTTATCACAACGCTTCGGCCGTTGTACGCTCCGGCCTTCTTCAGGTGGTTGGAATGTCGAAATGAGCCCTTTATTTCGCTCACTGGGGGAGACTGTTCCAGTTCCACGTGCCATGTTTAATGGATGTCAGTTATCAGTTACCTCCTGTTAATTCTCCTCTCCAAGTTCTCCACCTTAACCAGGTATTGAACTCACACTCTTTGGGTCCTGGATTAAACTAACGCCTTTATCCAGTGCCATGTCTCCTTGAGGAAAGCGTAAGAATTTCTGGGTATTATAAACTTAATGTCTTCAGCCACCATTTTTTACCAGTGCTCATATTGCAATTTTTTGCTGTTATCATTTCATATTTTACCAGAGCTCATATTGCAATTTTTGTTGTTATCGCTTTTCTCTGGCACTCCTTATTACTGGTTCTCATATTGTATTCATTTCTATGCTTGGTCGGCTCAGGAGATTTTTGTGGCGTAGCATATGTGCTGATTCCTTAAGTTTACGAATTTTCCAATGTTGCTCTTTGTCTCAGATCTCAACATGACCCCACGGTCAAAACGTTTTAATAAATATGGCGACAAAAATGAGGACAATAGTCCGAATAATGTAAATAGTGTACATAATATCTCATTTCAGAAATATAGACAGGTCTTTCGGACCACACTGTACAAGAGTAGCAATAACTGAGTTTATGGTAGAAAAGACGAGAGTAAACCGGGAAAAAGTTTTCTGATAAAGCCGAGTAAAAAAAAAAAGTGAGAAAGAATTAGTGTTTTATAATGAAAACTTGGCACGGTATTTCAGGCAAAATAAAAAAAGACCTCGCATTTGACAATAGTCGTGAAACATTTACGGGTATCTATAGTAATTATTATTTTTACTATATCGAATGAAATAATATAGATGAAAATGTTTTGATAGCAGACACAGAAAGAAGCCTGCAGAAATTCCTAGACAATGGTGTAAATGAAAGCGGGAATAGAGGACTGACCATCAGTTGCACGAAGACAGGCTATATGGTTGTCAGCAACAAGAACACTTAAGTTGCGATCTATGAAATAAAAAATATCAAAATCAAGAAGGTACAAAAATTTATTTGCTAAAGAAGTGTATTAGTAGATGACAGAAAACGTGACACTAAAATCAATAGTTGCATTATCATAGTGAAAGATGCATTTCAAAAGCTACGCAAAGTATTAAGAAAACAGGAAAATTTTGTCAGAAACAAAGAAAAGCGTGCACAATTAGTATGTAATATCAGCTCTCCTATGGTGGAGAATGCTGGAAAAAATTCTCATTCATGAAGACGATACTTGAGGCAACAGAGGTGTGAATCTACAGAAGGATGATGAGAATACCATGGACTGAGCATGATAAAATATGAAGGAAATAGGAACAAAAAGGACTTATATTTAGAATAATAAAAAGACAGTTGAATTGAGATATATAATGAGAAAAATGGGATTTGTGAATTTGACACTTACAGGTGATATTGAAGCCAAGAAGGACAGAGAAAAGTAGCTTATAACCTACTTAATCAGCTTTTGGATGATAGCATAGAGAGTGGGAAGAATAGTAAAAACATTGTTAAGAGCTATGAAGAATAGGAAGTTGTGAAGGACCGTGCTCGGCCACGTTCTGAAGTGATACGGTACGGGAAAGAAGTTGGAGTAGTTTCATCAATTTTCTGTTGAAATTCTGGGATGAGAAGTTATTATTATTTACACTACTTATATTCGGACTATTGCCCTCATCTTTGTTGTCATTACAATGTTTGGGGCCTTGTTTCCCCCGGCTTTCCTCAGGTGTATCTGGGTAACCTACTGGGAATTCTGAACTGAACCCTTTATTTAATCTATGATGTCCTCGTTCACCTGCCCATGATATCGTCTAGTCATCATTTTTATTTAAAGTTTAGTTATTGATCATCCGTTTCCATTCAGTTCCATATGTATACGATTGAACTCAAAGACTACTATGTCGCAAAATTCATGAACTAACGCTTTTATTCACTAGTCGATTGTCCCGTAGGACAATTTGCTGTAGTGAAAACTAAACTGACTGTTGATTAGGTTGCAGCTGCTGCTGTCTGTAATGTTTTGACTACTGCTGTTGCTGTCAGTGTTTCGATTGCTGCTGCTTCTGCTGCAGCCGTTGAAGATATTCTATCTTAAAAAAGGCAAATGATAACAAGTATCCAATCGAATAAAGGTTGTGAAAACAACAACAAAGATGAGGACAATAGTCCGAATATAATTAGTGTAAATAATTTCATCAACATTGCTTTATGAAGTCAACGAACAATTGACATTTTTTTTGATGTCAAAGAATACTAGTTGTCAGACAACTACAATAACGCCGTTGAACAATACTGGTGCCAGACGCCTTCGAATAATACTCGCACTTGTTCGATAATACTCGCTCGAATAGTACACTAAATAGTAATCGGTATAGAGAATAGTGCAGAGAAGAGAAATAGCGATTCGTACAGTCATAGAGGACAGAAGAGAAATAGTGATTCGTATAGTAATAGAGGATAGAAGAGAAATAGCGATCCGTATAGTAATAGAGGATAGAAGAGAAATAGTGATTCGTATAGTAATAGAGGATAGAATAGAAATAGCGATTCGTATAGTAATAGAGGATAGAAGAGAAATAGTGATTCGTATAGTAATAGAGGATAGAATAGAAATAGGGATCCGTATAGTAATAGAGGATAGAAGAGAAATAGCGATCCGTATAGTAATAGAGGATAGAATAGAAATAGCGATTCGTATAGTAATAGAGGATAGAAGAAATAGTGATTCGTATAGTAATAGAGGATAGAATGAAATATGATCCGTATAGTAATAGAGGATAGAATAGAAATAGCGATTTGTATAGTAATAGAGGACAGAAGAGAAATAGTGATTCGTATAGTAATAGAGGATAGAATAGAAATAGCGATCCGTATAGTAATAGAGAATAGAAGAGAAATAGTGATTCGTATAGTAATAGAGGATAGAACAGAAATAGCGATCCGTATAGTAATAGAGGATAGAACAGAAATAGCGATCCGTATAATAATAGAGGACAGAAGAGAAATAGCGATCCGTATAGTAATAGAGGATAGAAGAGAAATAGTGATTCGTATAGTAATAGAGGATAGAAGAGAAATAGCGATCCGTATAGTAATAGAGGATAGAAGAGAAATAGCGATCCGTATAGTAATAGAGGATAGAAGAGAAATAGCGATCCGTATAGTAATAGAGGATAGAAGAGAAATAGTGATTCGTATAGTAATAGAGGATAGAACAGAAATAGCGATCCGTATAGTAATAGAGGATAGAAGAGAAATAGTGATCCGTATAGTAATAGAGGACAGAAGAGAAATAGCGATCCGTATAGTAATAGAGGATAGAAGAGAAATAGCGATCCAGAGGTATAGTAATAGAGGATGAAGAGAAATAGCGATCCGTATAGTAATAGAGGATAGAAGAGAAATAGTGATCCGTATAGTAATAGAGGATAGAAGAGAAATAGCGATCCGTATAGTAATAGAGGATAGAAGAGAAATAGTGATTCGTATAGTAATAGAGGATAGAACAGAAATAGCGATCCGTATAGTAATAGAGGATAGAACAGAAATAGCGATCCGTATAGTAATAGAGGATAGAAGAGAAATAGTGATTCGTATAGTAATAGAGGATAGAACAGAAATAGCGATCCGTATAGTAATAGAGGATAGATGAGAAATAGCGATCCGTATAGTAATAGAGGATAGAAGAGAAATAGCGATCCGTATAATAATAGAGGACAGAAGAGAAATAGCGATCAGTATAGTAATAGAGGATAGAACAGAAATAGCGATCCGTATAGTAATGGAGGATAGAACAGAGATAGCGATCGGTATAGTAATAGAGGATAGAAGAGAAATAGCGATCCGTATAGTAATAGAGGATAGAAGAGAAATAGTGATTCGTATAGTAATAGAGGACAGAAGAGAAATAGTGATTCGTATAGTAATAGAGGATAGAAGAGAAATAGTGATTCGTATAGTAATAGAGGACAGAAGAGAAATAGCGATTCGTATAGTAATAGAGGATAGAAGAGAAATAGCGATCCGTATAGTAATAGAGGATAGAACAGAAATAGCGACCCGTATCGTAATAGAGGATAGAACAGAAATAGTGATTCGTATACTAATAGAGGATAGACTAAAAATGAGTGATCAGTAAGACGTCACGCTGCTTTCTATTTATGAGTTTCCTCTATGGTCACGTCATCTACTTAATTCAGTAATGTGATAGCCTCTGTTTGCTCACTGGCGATCTATGTTCAAACTCAAGTGTCGGCAGCGACACTTTACTCCTATATAACAATTTCTTTCCTCTAGCATCCTCTGGCTTTGAAAATATTCATGGAACGAGCGTTGATGAAGAAGAATGTCATTTCTATAACGAAGTGGAGAACCATTTGATCATTTGACTGTTGTAATATATAAAATATATTGGCGGGGCAATTTGTCATCATTAATGGAGACAACTGCTTTGAGACAAGGTTTACATTTAATCTCATTAGTGTCAGAAAAGAAATACAACAGAAAATTCACATCTGGTGTAATTATCACTAATAAAATAAATCACTGAATGTGGATACGTGTATGAGGAAGCAAAAGAAAGCTTCCTTTGTTCAGTTATGTTTATCACTACTCTCCTTCTCCCCCGAGCATCATTAGTGGTTCAAATATTTTCTTATATATAGAAACTCATATATATATATATATATATATATATATATATATATATATATATATATATATATACTTGACCTTTATTAAATATGTAGTGTGTGACATACTTCTGGGTGGACTTTGAAATCAGTGCCCTTCAAGGAACCCGGGTGAACCGGTGATATTGTCCTAATTTATAACGAAATATTAGGTTAAGTCATAAATAATTTCCGTTTCGGGAAACCAATTTGAAGGTCAAATGTATCATCCCCACTAATCGTCTTTTAAATATACCATTGTCGTATATGATTGTTGTGGAGTATTTTCACAGTGGAGGCTTGTATTTCTAATAAGTTGTCCTAAATTAGGTCCGACGTACAAAACGTTAGGAACTTGGAAAATAAGAGTCAATGACACAGAAAATCTAGTTGTGATGGTTGGTACTTCAAATGTCCGAATCTCGACTGACGCGCTCACCACCATTCGGTATTTATCATTTCACCCACGGGAAACGAATATGGCACAAGGTTTTATTAGACGGGTTTCAGGTTTCTCGGACGAGCCCGTAGGCTCTAACCAAAAAATACCGCCTTTTGAAGCCGATTAGACGGGTTCAGGCCCCGATTAGACGGGTTTGTCTACCTCCCGGACGAAACCTTGCCCTTCGGCAAAGTCTCGTCGAATATGGCACAAGGCCGGTTTTAAGGGTTTCTCCGGGCCTAGGCTCGGCCAAAAAAAACGCAGAGACGGGTTGAAGGCCTGTCTACCTCCACGGACGACTTTGGCAAAAGGCGTGCGTTCGACAGGAGGCGTCAAAAGACCGCGAGACGCCATTCGGTATTTATCATTTCACCCACGGAAACGAATATGGCACAAGGCCGGTTTTATTATTGGGTATCCCGAGCCCGTAGCTCGGCCAAAAAATAGCCTTTGAAGCCGATTAGTAGGCTCGGCTACCTCCCGGAAAAAAAATAGTCCGGGTTTTTGAAGCCGATTAGACGGGTTCAGGCCATTTCACCCATTTGGAAACGAATATGGCACAAAGGCCGGTTTATTATGGGTTTCATTTTAGGCTCCCCGGACGAAACGGGTTCAGGCCCTGTCCCTTCGGCAAAGCCTTCGGCAAAGCCTCGTCGGGTTCCCTCTGCTAACGCAGAGAGTTAGACAGGAGGCGTCCGCCAGTCAAAGACCGCATAAAGTCGCCATTCGGTATTTATCTTTTTCACCCACGGAAAAGAATATGGCACAAGGCCGGTTTTTACGCATGAGATGGGTTTCCGCGCTTGCCATTCGGTATTCTCTTTCACCCCGCACAAGGCCGGTTTTTTAGGCTCGGCCTTTTGAAAAAAATATCTCCCGGCCTTTTGAAGCCGATTAAACGGGTTCAGGCAGTCCTCGCCATTCGGTATTATCATTTCACCCCGAAACGACGAAAGGCCTTTGCCCCTTCAGCGATTAAAGGCCCTCTACCTCCCCCTCCTCCTACGCAGCTAACGCAGAGAGCCATTCGTATTTATCTTTTCGACACAAAGGAGGCGTCCGCAGTCAAAGACCGCGAGATGCCATTCTGCCAAACTTGCCACTGCTACTCCTACTTATTATCTATGGGAGATTCCATTACAATAGAATAGGTACCTAACAATAATCCATGTTCAACCTGTTAGCAACCGTTTGCAGATCCACACCGCATAGGATGTCAGTGGACGATTCGAGAAATGAAGACGGGATCGACCCAGCTGCGCCTCGAATGGGCACGCTGTTAACCAAGTATCCTAGAGACCAGATTAACTACCTATTACACCAATAGTTTCTGGGTAGTAAACAAACTTTTCCAAAAACAACTACGAAATTGAATGGAACAGAAACCGCACACCTTTAAAGTTTATTGTTTCGTGCTGCAGAATTTTTGTCCAAGGAGGAGTATATCGAAAAAACAGAGAGATCTGATCTTTTCATATGAAGAATCCATGATTTCATTTAATCTATATATAAAGTGTACATATACATTATTATAATATATATATATATATATATATATATATATATATATATATATATATATATGGAAAATTATTTAAAAAGACATTTTTTATGTTTAACATTATTTATAGATACAAGTATTTAAGTAAATGCTCTGTTTATAGTGAACAGTAAATATTATTTAATACTGTTTATTATAAACGGAGCATTTACTTAAATACTGTATCTATAAAAGAATGTTAAACATAAAAATGTCTTTATATATATATATATATATATATATATATATATATATATATATATATTTTTAGTGGGTAAATCGCTCCTTGGAGTTGTTTGTAACACATTATTTATCATCTCACAGTTGCGTCAGAGTGCGCTCTGGGGAAGCTCACCCAAAAAAAAACAGAGTCAAAACTGAGGAAATTTTAGCTGAGAGGTTCCTAGCCCTGGGGAAAAGCTGCCCGAGGCCGCGCCCTCTCATTGCACCAAAAAAGATGGATCTGTGCTTGCACCGAAGCCAACGCAACCGGCTAGGGCTGCGGGCAATTTTTGTTCTTGGCCCGGGTGTATGCGCTCGGGTCCCCACCTTAAAAAAGACCTTGTATCATAACTCGTCTTAGGGGGGGACAGTGTTAATACCTAATCTATATATAAACTTCTGTGACTTCCATTAGTCCGTCTGACTATAAGTCACACCCTCTAAAATAGCCATACATTGACCGATGAAGTATCTGGAACATTCGCCGTAAACATTTTTTGCCGTAGGAAAACTCGCCTTATGAATATTCGCAGGAGGAAACTTCGCCGTATAGGATTTTTGCCATAAGATAATTTCACCGCATTTTTTTCGATACCCTTATCTTGAAATTCTCTCTTGGAATAATGAAATAATAATGTAAATATTTATTTACAAAATGAAAAAACTAAAAAGATATGACATTAACAAAAAATAATTTAAAATGTGTGAAAATTTAAAGCAGTGCTTCGTAAATAATGTATTATTTTTGCGTTGGCCTGTAATGAAGCATTTTCCGCAGAAGTCTTGCATTGATATCAATATATATTTTCTTCATTTTGTACTGCATCTCCTCGATCTAAATTACACTTTTTCTTTTTTACTAATGTCTCTTCCTTTTTCGAATACGCAATTATTTTCCACAAATTTAGGTGCATTTTAGTATAACCTCGCTTATTAAAATGTTTAAATCGAAGTAACAATAGTGTCAGTCAAATATACGTGATAACAAGCCACCTTCGCATATAAAAAAAAAATGCGGCGAAATTGTCTTCCGGCAAAAATCCTTTACAGCAAAGTTTTCTACGGCGAAAATTCCTGGGGCGAGTTTTCCTACGGCAAAAATGTTTATGGCGAATATTCTTAGAACCGACCGATCAAAACCAAATTTTGGGGAGAAGTGAAGACGGGTATGGGGTTACAAAGTACAGTTGATTTTACTAGGGTGCTTAGCTTGGTAAAATCAATGTTCGTAATTTTTTTTTTTGTAAAAATTAACAGTTTTTTTTTATTTAACATACAAAATACACCCACTATTTAAAAAACAAAAACAACGATTCAAATAACAAATACTTATTTAATAAAAATGCCATATTGTTTCTAGCATATGTTTTCTTTAATTGTTTATATACAAGAATCCAGTTTCCATTTTACACTGCATTTGCGAGAACTAAAGACAAATCACAAAGCCAAACGCTTCAAAAAGTTGGAATTTGACTCCAGAAAGAAATATTTACGCGTGGCCAGTTGTGTGCTCAAGAGTAAGAAATCTGAAGAATGTATTCTTCGCTTTTATAAAGAAAAAAGAGAAATTTTCTCAAAAGATATTGTTTACCACGAAGTCCTATAAAATTAAATTAAAGAAATTATTAAACCACAAAATAGAGTTTTTGTCAAAGTATTTTCCAAACAAATCAGCTTATTCAAATTTCATCGATTGGTTTGAGAAATTGAACAAAATGTAGAGTTTGTAAATCTTAATAAAATGTTAGCGATAACTTCAGCAATACTAAATACTGTGAGGATTTCAATATGCGTCAGTGTACTGTCAAAATATTCTAATAGGTCTATATCTCGAATGTTGGCTTTCATCTGTCACATCTCCGTCGAAATGATTAAATTCTGCATTTTCCTACCTTCTGCCTTCATCCTTTATCCTTTCTTATGTTTCTATTTGTTTGCTAATATATTTATGTGTTTCATTATTTTTTATGGGCAAAGTGTTTCTGACTCTAACGACCGTTCACTGACTGAATCGTCCATGTTTGTTGTTGCTGCTGTTATATATTTCGTCTCAGTGGCTGAACAAAGATGATAGCAAAAAAGCGAGATTTTATAACTTATCTCCGAAATTATGTAGCCGCTGCAAACATCTGACTGTTTATTTAATCGATTCAGTTCTAACAGGACAGAAGACATGCTCGTTAACGGGCCGCTTAAAATCAAAGGATTGAACGCCCATATTAGAGAAGGAAAAATTCTTCAGCTGAAAGGAAATTACAAAATCTCCTACAGAAGGTAGCAACGAAGAGTATGAAGAAGGGACTAAGCATAAACTGCAAGAAAACAGAATGCATGGTCTTCAGTAAAAGGATGAGCTCGAAACGTGATTTGCAGGACGGGAACATTAGTATCAAGCAAACGCGGCAGTTCAAATATCAAAGCGTTCTGACAGAGGACGGTAAATGCGACACTGAGATCCGTAGACGTATTGGGATGTCCAAGGACATATTCCAAAAGCTGGGTTGAGTATTGCCAGACAAGAGGATTTCTTTGGTAACGAAGAAAAGAATACTGAGCTGTTACGTGACATCTGTTCTTCTTTGAGGCAGCGAATGTTGGACGATTTCCTCAAAGATGAAGAAAAGACTCGAGGCGACGGAGATGTGGTTCTATACTGAAGATATCATGAACCAAGTGAGTTAGCAACAATAAGGTCTTAGAGAGGATGTAAACAAGGAGGAGGCTTATAATTAACATCCGGAAAAGGTATTTGAGGTTCCTAGGACATAATGAGGAAGGAGGGCCTGGTGAATCTGATACTCACGGGAATAGAAGGAAAGAGAGACAAGAGAAAACAACGCATGTCATACCTGGCAGCCTTAAGCAAGTGGACGACAGAAGGGGATCTATGGGAGGTGGCAGAGGGAAGGAATTAGTTGAGAGCTGCAAAGGATAGAGGTGGGAAGCCATGATCACCTATGTCCTGAAAGGATACGGCGCATAAATAGATAGATAGATAGATAGATATAAACAACTTCCTCTCTTGTTTATCAACTTTATTCTTCAAAAAGAAAAATGAATGCAATTACATTTTTTATATATTAATTTCAATGACCTGTTGTCGCTTACCAGGCAGCTCTTCCATATCTTTCGAGTAAGCTTCCGCAGGTTTTGATGAGAAAAAGTTTTCGACAATATCTTGAATCTGGTTTTCATTAGGGAAAGTTTTCCCATCAGAGCCTTTTGCAACGATCGATAAAGTTAATAATCAATTGGTGCAAGATCAAGTGAATATGGCGTGTCGAGTAGAAAAGACTAAACGATTTCCAAAATATGTTTCTGTGATAACCTTGATGTATGCAGCCTTACGTTGTCATGGAGCGCTGGGTGCTTTTCGACCAAACTGTCATGGAATACATGCAACAGTTGAACATGTAAATGTGCATTATATAATTTACATTGTCGTATACCACTTACTTTTCATCACCTGTTTTCGGCCCAACCTTTATGGACACGTTGCATCTGCATGACGTATAAATGTGCATTTAGTGTTTCACTGCGTTTTAGGGACTCTAAGGCATGGTGGAGTAATGGATAGCGGCTCGGATTGAGGATTCGGAGAGTCGAGTTCGAATTCCAGTCGAATCTTTTATATTCGCTTACATGCTAATACCCTTTGGGAAGCTATGAATCCTCTTTTTCTCTCCCCCCACCAACTATGGGTAAATAGCAGGACAGGCCGGTCCTCTAGCCCTGAATGGCAACTGGTCTACCGCAGAAAGATATGGCAACCTACTGCAGGAAAAAATGTGCCTCGTCAGTATGTATCGAAAGGTACATGATCGCCTAAACGTGTATCACGCATGGAACATAACTGAGTATGTGTAAATAGTAGGACAGATCTGCTTCTATAGCCTTGGATGGCAACTGGTCTACCGCAGAAATTAATGGCAAAGTATTGCGGGGAAAAAAACCTGCCTCGTCAGTCATGTATCGGAAGATACATGGTCACCTAAACATGTATCACGCATGGCACAGGACTGATTGACTGATGTGTTAATACCCTTGGGAAAGGTTTGAATTCAGTCATGGATAAATCAGGACAGACCGGGTTCTATAGCCTTGGATGGCAACTGGTTTACCGCAGAAAGATATGGGTACCCTGCGGAAAAAATCTGCCTTGTCAGTCAGGTATCGAAAGATACATGATAGCCTAAGCGTGTATCACGCATGGCACATAACTGATTGAAATGAATAATCGCATGACGATCCCGCTACAGGAATAACGTTACCTTGCTTCGATTGAGGTCTGTTGTGGGGATTTTTCCTTTTAAACTCACGGCCTTTTGTGTTGAATATTGTCTTATCTAAGCCATGCTTCATACATATGAAAAATGGATTACATACTACAATGGTCTATTTAAAAGGCGATTAGTAAGTAAGATACATTTGTCATTAAAAGTGGTTCCCCAAAATGTAAATTATTTATGATTCAACCTAATATTTCGTTATAAATACACACCATAAACAGGGTATACTGTTATATTAATGATAATAAGTATTGATATATTGACGAAATCAATCTCTAGCTTATGATAATATAAACTGCCAATTAATAATTAGTAAAAGGTCGCAATTTTAATGTTAATAATATAGTAAAAAGTTAAAGAATAGATATCAATCAAAAATATAAACTGAACTAGAATTAGTTAAAATCTTAATTATACAGTTAAAGTTGACTGTTTCCTAGTGATTTCCTTTTCAGTTATGTATTTACGAGCAGCATGGCCCGGCGTTGCCCGTGCTTGATTCAAAAATCGTACGACTCATACACCAATCGCTATCACTTGACTTAAAATATTTTTGCTCTTCCTTGCCTTTAAAGGAGTGCCCTTTTCCGTGCTGATGTTGCTACATGCCTTACTTCTTGCCTATCTCACACTGCGAATTTTTTCTAAGCTCTATACTAAACATTAAATCTGTTACGAAAAAAGAACTAAACAAAATGAATACAAAACGATTAGCTTTAAAAAATGGACTCGTAACTGGAAAAACCGAATGAAAAAAGAATGTTAACAACAAATACTTTTTCACGCCGAACCCAGTTCTGTGAAATCAGAATCAATGTTGAGTTTAAGCAAGCGAATGAACCAATTGGAGTAAAGTGCCATGCAGATTTAAATTTTTCCCAATTGTGACGAATGCAGCTATCGATTTTTTTTGCATGCTAGCATGGTAGTTAACATTCGTGTGTCAGCTGTTGGCTCTCACGCTGGAGTAGAATCTTGCTGCCTATTCTCAGCTATAGGCTCTCACTCTGGCCAGTAGAAAATGGCTGCAAACAACATGAAAACTGCCGTAGAAGCATGAAAAAATCGATTATTTCGACTATCGATGGGAGTTGGGAAATGCAAGGTCGGTCTTGGCCTTCCCGCTAGCGTGGAGTATGTGCATGTAAATTTTGGTGCAAATGCGTCGAAAATTGCGGCTGTGCATTCGTTACACACACACACACACACACACACACACACACACACACACACACACACACACACACACACACACACACACACATCCTGCCTTTTATAGATAGAGATTTACATTTGATTGTTTTGTTTTGTTTTATGGCATATCAACCTCAATGGGTTATTTAATGCCGACAAAATTTTTATTGCTGATAATAATCTTTTTTCCAAAAATGTATTGCTGGTAATACTTTTTTTCCCTCATAAATCTACTTCTGGTAATATTTTTTCAAAAAATTATAGCTGGTAATATTTTTTTCCAAAATGTATAGCCAGTAATATATATATATATATATATATATATATATATATATATATATATATATAAAAAAAATGTATTGCTGGTAATATTTTTTTTCTTCAAACATTTGTTCCTGTTAAATATTTTTTACAATGTATTTCTGGTTTTAAAACCTATTTTTACACTTTCATAGTGTTTTGATCCCAGTTTGGGGGTTAACTATTTGCCCATCGCTGAGACCCTAATAGGTGCTACCACCCCGGGTCAGGATAGATCTGGGAACACCATCAATTAAGAGGTGGTTCCATTTTTCTCAAAAGCTTCTGATCAGAGGCCTTCCATCGGAGTAGTTTCTCGTCTTACCCAGGATGCGGATGTAGTTTATCGTCATACCCAGGACGGGTTTCGATTTGAAAGCTTTCTTGTAAGCCTTCTACAGACATAAATGTGTAAAATCTGGGTGACAACCCGATGAATTAGCAATTATAAAAGACAATAAGGTAAATTCAATTTTGACATCTATCGTCGTTGAATCTGTGTTGTCAGAAGAAAGAATTTTAATGCAGCAAAGCTTACATTCGCAAGACAAAACTTGAGTCACGTTATGCATGTGAAGTCTTGATTTTAACTTTAACTGTATATTAGGTTGGTGCAAAAATAATGACGTAATAATGTCGTTTTTGGACGTATTTTTTAACGTCAAAAAACGACATCATTAGGTCATTATTTTTGCACCAACCTAATAATTAAGATTTTAACTAATTCCAATTCAGTTTATAATTTTTGATTGATATCTCTATTTTATCTAAAGGATTCCTTATACCACTGCATCTAGCTAATGTATATTTTCAAGAAACAATATATAGGATGATATGATCAAATAATTAACGTTTCCCCAGCTCCTTACTAAATTATTAACACTGATTAAAAGCCACATTAGGGGTCATGACATTTTCCATTGTTAGGATCATACCTTCTTCATGAAAATTTGTTCTCCAATAACTTTTGACTTAACGTAATAATAACCAGAACTTTATGATTTGTACATTTAAATTAGCAAAATCGAGGAGAGTAATATTTTTTCCGAAGAGTTCTTTGAATTAGAGAATGGAAACTTAAAGATACTGTATTCGTATTTCTTTTATTGTTACAGGAAATTCATTGGAGAGTATCCTCATGGATATGTAGTCAGGTCGAGGTTTATCATAGGTCTTGATAATGTCCAATCATTTGCAGCTGTAAGTAATATTTACTATGCTTCCTACTTTACGTTCTTTTATCCATTTACACAAGATTGTTTGGTAGAGTACTCTTTATCTTACACTCTCCCCTTTCAATGCTTCATGTGAGTGTCAAATTCTCCATGTCTTCTTTTCTCATTCAGGAAATTTGAACGTTCTCTTTCCGATGCTAAGTAAAAATGTTGTTTTTGTTTCCATTTTCATTAAAAACGGGTGTATAAGACCCAATTTCAGCAAGGCAAATCATGAAAAAAATAAGTAATTAGTAAAATTAGTAAACCTACATACAGGAGGCCGACACTATTTTTCAGACACTTTATTTTTTCAAGTTTTATGTAGCACAGGCAGTGTGTACTGTTTTAGTGTAATGACAATAACATTTAAAAACTGTTTCAATACTACAAATGGAAAAGCAGAATTTAAATTAGAAGTATTTTTATTTTTTTTTTTAATTTTCACATTACACAGGCGACAGTATTTTTCGGACATTGCAGAAACAATGCAGCACACTTTTTTCAATGACTTCTATCAGTCTATCTTCATAATGTTCGTACATATTGATAATAACGTCTCTTCGTGTTTCTAGCAGTCTATTTTTAGCATCTTGTATGCGCTGCCACAGTTCAACCTCTCTGGTTATTTCTGGCCCGTCGTAAACAAGCTCTGCAAGCATTTCCCATATGTTTTCAATTAAATTTAAGTCTGGACTTCTTGCAGGCCATTCCAGAGTAGTTATATTTGCTTCACATCCAATTTTCACTGATTTGGCCACATGGATGCTGCAGTTATCTTGCTGCAAAATAAAATTACTTACCATTTCTTTTTCTATGAGTGGTAGGGCTCTCTTTTCCAAAAGTTCCCTGTAGCTCAAGCAATTTTGACGTCATTTTAACCACTCGAGCCGCAAGTTTCCATTCGGAAATACCATACCCCAAACCATGACTCCTCCTCCTCCCATCTGTTTCCTGTTGAGAATAACAGGTGCACCTTTTCTCGACCATGTACACCACCCGTCAGGTCCATCGGACTTAAAACGTTTTTCATCAGTAAATATCACTTTCTTGAAGTCGACATGGTTTGTTATCCATCTTTTGGCGCTTCCCAGCCTTGCCTCTTTGTGTTTTCTCGTTAGTGTAATTCTTTTCTTGATTTTAGCATACTTAAGTCCAATTTCGCGTAGCTTTCTTTGTACAGTTCGAACAATGACGTCAAGTTCACACTTCTCCTTTACTTCGCTGTCACCTTTTCTCCAGATGATAACAACCTCGTAACACTCCTCTTCATTCTTCTTTCTGTTCTCTTGGAAATTGTTTTTTTCCGTGCTCTCTTCTTCATCTTCTTCTTCTTCTTCTTCTTCTGCTCATAGTCTGTACTTAGCATGTATTCAACTGTTGACTTCGGTAGCTTCATCTCAGCGGCGATCTTTCGGATGCTGGGCCCGTCTTCTCTCTTCTTTTGGACCAAACTGATGACTTCTTTTGAATGCATTCTTCTTCAGGATTTTAATACGTTTTCGCAGTGAATGGTAAAGATACTCAATAGTAATGGTCAGGGTACAATTTACCCGCAGAAAATTTGTATATTGTAGACGTTCGACGACTAAATCATTAAAAAACCGGGAATTTGTGTCATGTCCGAAAAATAGTGTCGCCTAAGTTGAAGTAAAAATAAAGAAAACATGAAACCAAAGACAAACCCATCAATCAATGTTCATACCATTAATGGACAGTTACTGCTGAACTACCTACTCATCAACACAAAAACTCTCGGCAGCAAAAAACACATTTAAGCACACTTTTCAAAGTGTCTCAAAAATAGTGTCGACCCCCTGTATGGCATATAAGACGCAGGGGAATTTTAAAAGATATGAAAGTGTGCCTTATATGCCGTCAAATACAGTAATTACTATTATATCATTATAATGTTACAAGACTGCAGAATGACTCAGGGTTTTGTATTAACAAAAAACATTTTGTCAAGATTTTCTAAAAAATGACTGTTGTTCTTCAAATGACTATATAATGCATTTTTATATCGTTTACAAATATTGATTATTCTGTGTTTAACTTCAGGGGATAAAAATAATAACTTTAATAGTCTACTAAACTTGTCGATGGTAGACAAGTACATCTTTGGCAGCTCAGAAAACGTCGAATACAGATTTTAAACGAATGAAACGAATTTTTATCAGGTAGAGAAACCATTTTCTTACTTGATTATATTAATCATAATTGAATAAAACTAGGCATGCTATACAAAATAATGGATTGTCTGCAATATAATGGAAACAAGACATATTTTAAAGAAAGAAGCAAATCTGTCTTCGGAATTAACCAAGTACGATGAATGATAGATTAATTATAATGAGTCAGCTGTTTAAGACAAATCTATCTATTTCTCTCTCTCTCTCTCTCTCTCTCTCTCTCTCTCTCTCTCTCTCTTATATATATATATATATATATATATATATATATATATATATATATGTGTGTGTGTGTGTGTGTGTACCGGATAAATAGTGTGAAAAACGAAGAAAAGAAATAATCTACAAACGCAGCACTCCAAATTGAAATAATTTTATTATTAAGTGTAAAAATAATCATTGCCTTTTTTTTAAAATTGAAAGTGAAAAATTATAAAGTTCCTCGGAAACAAAGTTCATTAACTTTTTATACCACAAAAGAAATTAATTGTGTTACTAGAGATTTTCCAAGCGTAGCTTAGATGTGGCACAAGGCCGAAAGTATGGGGCATCCACTGAGGATCGAACTCACTTTTCAGTAGTAACTGATCTAGCAAGACAAGATTGCTATCCATTGCACCACGCCGAGGTGCCCATATATTGATTTTCTAAGCGAGGCTTAGATGTGGCACATGGCCGAAAGTATGGGGCACCCAGTGGGGATCGAATTCACTATTCACTTGTACCAGTTTTAGCAAGACACACTTGCTAACCATTACACCACACCGAGGAGCCCAATTAATTGTGTTAGTATGGGTTGAAAAGTATGCATAAATATATGCTTGGTTGCCACTATCTATCTATCTATCTATCTATCTCGTTTTTTTTTTCTATCGCTTTCTCTCTTTCTGTCGCTTTTTCTCTCCCCCTCTCTCTTTTCTCTCTCTCTCACTATATATATATATATATATATATATATATATATATATATATATTCCCTAGTATATGTCTGTCTTTCAGTATTTGTCTATCGATGTCTGTCCCTATCTATCTATCTATCTATCTATCTATCTATCTATCTATCTATCTATCAGAATCTATTTCTGTTTGTCGGTCGGTGTGTGTGCCTGTTTGTCTATCTCTGTCTGTTTTCAGTCTTTATGATAGTATCACTACCGACCAATGCTACTGAACAATCAATGAAAATAGAAATCATTACAAACCGCTTCAACATTTATGCTGCTGTGTCTCACTTTACAGCAGTGTACCTACTGCATTTCTAAGTTCGATCAAATCATTTTCGGCATGTTAGTCAACGGTTTGATTACAATCCTCACAAGGGAACTCGCTACAATATTCTCACGCCGGGATGAGGTAATATGCTTAATATCTATGTGAGAAGCAACTGATAATGTGTTGGTTAGAATGCAAAGTCAGTGTTACTGCGTTCGATAGAATATAGTTTATACGTAAATATATCTTTGTGTCCCTATTATACTTGTCTATCTTTAATGTTTAAATGGGTGTATATTTAAATGTGCGTTCGAAACCAATTTATTTGGTCAAATAATTCGTCTTTTGGTAAGTTGACGTCACTTAAAGTGGAATTATCTTTCAAATTTTTTCATAGCTAAAATCCTCTTCTATTCCTACCCAGGTGAATTTAGGAGGTGAAACGAATAAAGAAAGAAGGATATATGCGTTTCCACGAAAAAGCAAGGCAAAAACTTCCATTTTTTTTTTTACTTATTGCTTTCATGAAAGAAACGGCGAAAAAAAATTTCTCTAAAGGTTTCGACAGCTACTAAAACTGTCCAGTTAGAAAGCAAAAAAATAAAAAATAAATAAAATAGTATTAAATGCAGCTCATGTATGTGCAAACAAAAATTTCAAATGAACGACAATAATAGAAAGAACACTTTGAATCAGGAAATGACAGCTGAAATTCCTTGGATATATAAGTAGGAAGGATAGGTTGAAAACGTAACACACGGTGCATATTGAAAGCAAGTTTCAATGGATGGCGGAACGGGAAGTGGGAGGCTTAGCAAAGGGAGAAATATATAGGGATAGAAATTTGTGGAGAGCCATGATTGCCTATTTTCTGAAAGGACGCGTAACATAGAAGAAGTATATCTATATTTAGACTATTACGTCAGTTTTCATAGAGAATATAATCTTTGTAAATTCGATAGCTCACATCTGGTATAAGGAAAGATTTTGAATGGCAGTTCTCATAACAGGAAGGGTTACTTAAATCAATTTAATGTTTCTCTTCACCAGATTTAGTATATATATATATATATATATATATATATATATATATATATATATTTAAAAATATGATTCCATCGCGATACAGAAATTACTGTGTTTCGAGACTGGTCACTTGTATTCAAGTTTGATTTCAATATTAAACCTTAACTGTTGGATGACAGTTTCATCCTCAAGCAAACCAGGTTGGTAGCACCAAGATTCAGTTTGCCGGGGAGAAGGGTTCTGTCGATGGATTTAAGTCCAACTAGTGCCACTTTCTGCACCTCTTTACCTCGGTGCCGATCAGTCAGTGGAATTTCATATAGCCGCCCGAGGACATTCACTGGCTTCTCCTTGACTATTGGGATCATGTCACCCCCAATGCTGAAGTGAATCTCGCTGACAGTGCCTCCGAGTAATGATAAGCTCCGGCTTTTCTTGGGTTTAGCCTTCATTCTCGCCCACGTAAAGAGTTTGGTGGCGCTGCAGCAGTTCATCGGCACTGACCTCAGACGGGACTAGAATGTCATCCATAAATGTTCTGGAAGGAAGAAGGACCATGTGCTGTTTAGTAATCACCCACTTTGCTCTGTCCGCTGCACCCCGTAATATGAGTTCCATGAAAAAAGTAGTAATACGTATTTGGTCATCATTATATATATATATATATATATATATATATATATATATTTTTTAATAAAAGACAGACCACGTTAAGATTCCATGTAATAAGCTATTTCACCATAACCTCTTTAACAGGGTTCTAGATCATCAGACTTTACTTCCAAAAAGTTAAAGTAAAGTCTGATGATCCAGAACCCTGTTGAAGGGGTTATGTGAAATAGCTTATTATATGGAATCTAACGTATTCGTCTTTTATTCAAACATATATGCTCTGAATTTTACATTGAGCTCCTGGATATCATCCTCCTCAGGTCTACCCATACGGATTACCTAAATTTGAATAAACTAACTAACTAATATATATATATATATATATATATATATATATATATATATATATATATATAATCATTCTTGCCCGTGTATTTGCTTAAAATTTTATATATATATATATATATATATATATGCAATTTTATATATATTATTGATATATTATATATGCGTGGTACTTATTGGAAAGCGCTCGGTATCAGTGATAGACCTAACATATTTAGTTGGATTGATGTGAGATTGTAACCTTGGGTTTCATGCTATTTGTGATCGTTAGACAAACTGATTAATCAGATTGTCTGACGATCGCAAATCGCGTGAAACCCAGGGTCACAAACTCACATCAATCAAACTATATATATATATATATATATATATATATATATATATATATATATATATGTTTCATTAAACAATATAGACAAATATCCTTAAATGTTTATAATTTGTAACAGAAGCCATTGGTTTATACCAACGGCTTCCCATACTTGATACTTCTCGAATTCACTCTTGCGTGGTCATGTGTGACGTCATGAGCTGCGGTGCGATTTTCGCTTCCAGCGTCTTATATGCACGTGTTTATCGTTTGCTTGGAAATCATCCATGTAAACAGAAGCAGACTATCATCACATTGTTGTCTGTGTATTGCTTAATATATTGTACAGTAATTGTCATCTTTGATAACGGCTTATGTAAGCCGAAAGCTTAGATTGGATTAAAAAATATGGATCAATATTGTGATTTTCTTTCTTCGTTTAATGATAATGTTATTAAGCTTATCAGACGTTATGAAAAGAATTTACATAAAATAGACAACACTATATTATTTAATGAAACATGTATGAATGAAAAAATGCTGCCTAAATACACACACACACACACAATATATATATACATATACATATATATATATATATATATATATAATGGAGATATGTATTTGGTTGTGTTTAGGCGTGTGTGTAAGTTGTATTTAGTTGTATCGAGTTATAGCTGATATTCCTAACAAACGCACCTGCCGAATAAGATTCCTGTATCGAAGGAAATGGGGAGCTTATTCAAACAAATATGTTTCAAAAAGACGATTTATTTCTTTGAATGTCGCTTTCTTATTTTACTCTTGTTTTATAAAACCGGCCGCGAGTGATAATACGCTGTGAAATTCTTGCAGTTGAAACACAATCAAATCCGCATAAAGGCGAGAAAATCCGTTCTTATACTGTCCCTTTCAAAATCTCAGTTGTAGATTATGTTAAAATCGATGGATATAAAACTGCAGGAAGCAAGTTTAATATCAAGTGAAAAAAAAAGGCTAAGAGAGAGAAGGTATAATTAATATGACGGAGAAAATAATGAACGTCTATTTAGTCATCTGGTGCAAAATAATATTAGGCTATTTCCTTGATTTTAAAGAAAATCATAAACATCCCACAACAGAATTACCCTCCTTGTGTAAGATCCCATATTTCTAATAGGTGCCTAGGCGATTATTATTATAAACACACAGGAACCTATTAGAAATATAGATTTAATCTTTAATGAGTAAAGTCTTTAGTGAGACAGGGGAAAATATATTTAGATAAGAATTTCGAGGCTTTTTACACTATTTACATTGTTTGGACTGTTGTCCTCATCTTTATTGCCATATTCACCTTCAACATCTGTATATATTTCTGAGATGAAGTATTGTAACTTTTTACACTATTTACATTGTTTAGACTGTTGTACTCATCTTTATTTATTCACGGCGTTGGCGAGAGCTGAGTTAGTGAAGGAAAATAACTGAGACTGAGGTATGCAGAAAAGCCATGAACAGAGGAACTAGAACAATCTACCCCCGTGGATTAAATAAAGGGTTCCGCTCTGTATTCCAACTTACATCACCTGAAGAAGTCCGGAGCGTACAACGGCCGAAACGTGAATATGACAATAATGATGAGGACAACAACCCGAACAATGTAATTGGTGTAAAGATTTACAATACCTCATCTCAGAAATATAGACAGAAAATTTTGAGGCTATATCAATATTTCTTGATGTCATGCAAATATTTGACAAGCTTGGATTTTTTTTTATACAGGGTGAACAAAAAAAAACGAGAATTTTTGAATTGCGTATTGCCAGACATGAGCAACACTGCGAGACAGTGACCTTGAGCAAGTAAACACTTCGCCATTTAGAATTCAAGATGAAATTCATAGTATCCCAGCTGAGATGTTGTAGCAGTCAATGAGGAATCTCAACAGCAGATTTCAAGAATGCATTCGTAAATAAGGATGTCATCTACAGGACGTAATTTAAAAAAAATGAAAATTCCATCATTGTTTCTTAAATGGCATGTTTTAAGGTTTCAATTACTATGAATAAAATATTTTTCTTCCATCACTCTTGGTTTTATTGGATTGTTAAAAAGTTTCCGTTTTTTGAGGTTACCTTATATATACAAATAGTATTACAAATACTGTATATCACTGATATTGCTTCTGTGGGAGGTGGAGCCAGCGAAGCTAGCACCTCCGCTAGTAGGCAAAATGAAGGGGTCTTTTTGCCATGGCTCTACAAGGTATAAGCGTTGATGGATCTCTACAGCTTCTCTTTACATTATTTGTGAATTGAGGCTATATCAATATTTCTTGATGTCATGCAAATATTTGAAAGCTTGGATTTTTTTATACAGTGTGACCCCAACAAACGGGAATTTTTTAAGTGCGTATTCGCTATCCCAATGCGCCTTCAGATTTCAGTGTCGCACTTTCTGTCCTCTGTTAAAACACTTCCCAGATATTTTACTGTTTCTTAATACTTTGCTTAGCTTTTAGAAGGCATCTTTCGCTATCCCAATGCGCCTTCAGATTTCAGTGTTGCACTTTCTGTCCTCTGTTAAAACACTTCCCAGATATTTTACTGTTTCTTAATACTTTGCTTAGCTTTTAGAAGGCATCTTTCGCTATCCCAATACGCCTTCAGATTTCAGTGTCGCACTTTCTGTCCTCTGTTAAAACACTTCCCAGATATTTTACTGTTTCTTAATACTTTGCTTAGCTTTTAGAAGGCATCTTTCGCTATCCCAATGCGCCTTCAGATTTCAGTGTTGCACTTTCTGTCCTCTGTTAAAACACTTCCCAGATATTTTACTGTTTCTTCATACTTTGCTTAGCTTTTAGAAGGCATCTTTCGCTATCCCAATGCGCCTTCAGATTTCAGTGTCGCACTTTCTGTCCTCTGTTAAAACACTTCCCAGATATTTTACTGCTTCTTAATACTTTGCTCAGCTTTTAGAAGGCATCTTTTCGCTATCCCAATGCGCCTTCAGATTTCAGTGTCGCACTTTCTGTCCTCTGTTAAAACACTTTCCAGATATTTTACTGTTTCTTAATACTTTGCTTAGCTTTTGGAAGGCACCATTCGCTATCCCAATGCGCCTTCGGAATTTAAGTGTCGTACTTTCCATCTTCTGTTACAACACTTTCCAGATATTTTACTGTTTCTTAATACTTTGCTCAGCTTTTAGAAGGCATCTTTCGCTATCCCAATGCGCCTTCAGATTTCAGTGTCGCACTTTCTGTCCTCTGTTAAAACACTTTCCAGATATTTTACTGTTTCTTAATACTTTGCTTAGCTTTTGGAAGGCACCATTCGCTATCCCAATGCGCCTTCGGAATTTAAGTGTCGTACTTTCCATCTTCTGTTACAACACTTTCCAGATATTTTACTGTTTCTTAATACTTTGCTCAGCTTTTAGAAGGCATCTTTCGCTATCCCAATGCGCCTTCAGATTTCAGTGTCGCACTTTCTGTCCTCTGTTAAAACACTTTCCAGATATTTTACTGTTTCTTAATACTTTGCTTAGCTTTTGGAAGGCACCATTCGCTATCCCAATGCGCCTTCGGAATTTAAGTGTCGTACTTTCCATCTTCTGTTACAACACTTTCCAGATATTTTACTGTTTCTTAATACTTTTGCTCAGCTTTTTAGAAGGCATCTTTCGCTATCCCAATGCGCCTTCAGATTTCAGTGTCGCACTTTCTGTCCTCTGTTAAAACACTTTCCAGATATTTTACTGTTTCTTAATACTTTGCTTAGCTTTTGGAAGGCACCATTCGCTATCCCAATGCGCCTTCGGAATTTAAGTGTCGTACTTTCCATCTTCTGTTACAACACTTTCCAGATATTTTACCGTTTCTTAATACTTTACTTCGCTTTTGCAAGGCATCTTTCGCTATCCCGAAACCCCTTCAGATTTCATTTTCCCACTTTCCTTCCTTTGTTAAAACACTTCCCAGATATTTAAATTTGTTTACTTGTTTGATTTTAGTGAAAAACAGTTGTTGGTTATGGATTTTTGTTACGTTTCGGCTGTGCGATTGTGGTTCTGAATAAGCATAAATGCTACCAACCAAAAGACAACACGTTCAGAATAGCAGTCAGAATACGTTAGCGACAACAGTTTTAAAGTAGCAGTTTTAGCATGTGACATTTAGGATGTGATTCCCCACCCAAACACCAGGAGATAAGTTGAGCTAATAGTCAAAGAATGAATTGTTTCTCTACTCTTCATCGATTTTTGGCATCATTTGTTCTGTGAAATGTTTCTTTGCTTCTCCTTGCAATAAACACGCACATTGCGCAAATTTCGTGTTTTATCGTTCTTACCTTGGCCTTGGCCAACTTTTGACACGAATGACAAACAAGTTTCCAGATTTTGCCTCAATGGTGCAAAAAGAAAGCTTCCCCTACCTTGAAGTAAAAATCTAAATGTTTCATTTTGCCCAGCCTTAAACTGAAACGATGGATAAGTAATAAATAAGTAATTTAATTTTTACGTTATATGAGCCGACAAGATTGAAGCAATTCATGTCTGTATTAAATCATGTCTCAACATACAATTACTGATTTATTTGCGCATTTTGATTTTTTAATCGAGTTCACCCCAACCAAGGCAGGAAAAAACTGTTGTAGAATTTGAAAAAAGAAAAATTATGGAAGCGTGAACAACAGAAGAGTAATCAGGAAGACAGGAGATAACGATTGACATTACATTTAAATTTTTGAAGATTAAAGTTGACTGGAAAGCATGGAACCGAAAGAGAGTTCTACAAGCGAGAAATGGGAGGAAAGAAACTGTTAGCATAGAACTTACTGTTACATCTAGCTAAATTAACTGTAATTTGATGAAACCTTGTTGCTAATCTATCAGGTCATCCCATAAGTTCTGTCCGAATTTTGAATAAAGAAAACAAGTGACCAAATGTTACATTTAATTACAGATTCAATCAACAATGTATTTTCCCTGATTATCTATGACTTCCTTCCATCTATTAACAAGCTTACTAATTCCATTACTGTAAAATTTGATTCGAGAGAACTTCCAAATGTCAGTTTTAACCTCTTCCTGTGTTACAAAAGCTGTTTCTTCCAAATGATTATGTAAGCTACGAAACAAATGGCAGTCTGAAGGAGCAAGATCGGGAGAATAAGGTGGATGAGGAATTTTCTCCCAACCAAGTTCTTCGATCTTTTGTGAAGTGATTCTTGCTGTGTGGGGTCACGCATTGTCCTGATGAAACATCACCTCTTTTCGATTCACTAGAACAGGTTTTTTTCCTCAAAGCTTGGTTCAAACGCTCTAATGGCTGACAGTATATTTGAGCATTAATTGTTGCATTAGGTGGTAAGAATTCAAAGTGGATTATTCCTTGGCGATCCCACCAGATTGAAAAAAGAACCTTTTACCCATGAAGTTCCCTTCTCGGCTGTGTCTGGGGTCCTTCCCCTTTACCAAGCCACTGTCTATGACGCTTAACATTTTGATAAAAGATCCATTTTTCGTCACCAGTCACAAGTCTATCCAAAAAAGGTGAAACAAGTTGGCGAGAATGGAGAGAAGAGCAGATGTCAACTCGGGATTTTAGGTTGTTTTCAGACAATTCATGAGGCACCCATTTTCCAAGTTTAGGAACTTTTCCAAGTTGTTCAAGATGACGATGAACAGTTGTATGGTTTGAACTGAGCACCACCGCCAATTACTCAACTGATAAAGCAGGATTTTCTTCAAGGGCTACTTCAAAAAGCTTTTCATCAAACTCAACTGGACGTCCGGTTCGATGTTCATCTTCAAGGGTGAAATCTCCACCTCTGAATTTTGCAAACCATCTTCTGCAAGTTCTTTCATTCACACATTCCTCTCCATAAACCGAGTGAATGTTTCTAACCGCTTCGGCTGCTGAGTTTCCTTTCTTGAACTCATAAAGCATTATGTGCCTCAAATGATTCTTGGGTACTTCCATGTTAGCAGGGTTTTAATCAAACAAAATTTAATTTTATTGTTCTCTGAAATAAAATTTGATCAGTTTAAATGCATCTAAACATAATAATAATGTTCAGCTCCATTAGACATTATAAAATACTCTTTAAATTTCGTTCATTTTAACGAAAAGTATAAATTCGGACAGAACTTATGGGATGATCTGATAGTACTGCGCTTAAATTCATAAAGTCTGAGTACCATAGTTATGTCCTCATCCGAACAATTACCATGAAAGTGCTTATAGAAACGTCACAGGAAGAAACTTTACGTCGGTGGCAAAAGGATTGACATCGAAATGCCAGGTTAAGACCAATAATATTGCTGTTCCTTCTCTTGATTTTATAAAAAAAATCTCTAAATATATAGCAGTATAACCGGACCATATGTGCCAGCAATATTTTGAGCAAGGGCAAATGGTAGACGTACAGATATGTTAGATTCTGTCGAGAAAAATTGTCTCGCACGATACAGTGGGCCAAGTTTCTTAGCAGCTGACCTCGCAATGGATTCAATATAGTCTTTCCACTTCATGTCAGCCGAGAACATTCGACCAAGAAAACACAACGAGCCACTCTCCTCAAGTTTAGCATCATCCATGTTCATGAAAGGCAGGAAGGGGTCTCTCAGAGGATTAATAGAGTGCAGTTTAATTTTGGCGGTACTAAAATTATTAATCTACTTTTTGCTCCAGTTAACAACAGACTGTCGTTTTTTTTTTTTTTGTTTTTTGTTGTTTTTTTTTTTTACATCAGACGATAATTTGACCTTATCGAACTAATAAGACTTACTATAGAAAGAGGAGTAAATGTTTATGTTATCAGTATAGATACCAAGTTGAGGCCTTTGAAAGAAATTCATGAAAACGAACTTAATCAATCAAAATATGCTCTCTGGTCGCCATCCATTTATTTCTTCGCGAGGAAAGACATCAGTTCCGTCCTGAAATTATTCTTTATTCAAAGACGTCATACAGAAATTGAAGTCTTGTTCAATGTGATCTTGATTGAAGAAGTTCTTGCCGTTAATGAAATGGTCTCGAAGAAAGAAAAAAGCTGTAACATAGAAGACAAGTGGTAGAGGGCAATAGAGATTCTATTGTCAATTGCTTTAGCTTAAGCAATACTACTTTACGGCATGGCCATTGCTATGCAACAAAATGGCTAGCTTTATTTTCTTGAACGAGCTTAATTCTGATTAAATATTGAAAGCAATAGGCAGATTTGGTCTACGCATCTATACGTGGATGTGTAAGAGGAGAAGAAGTATTATTGGCACGGGAAACAAAATCGGCAAATCCGCTTGGAATCATATCTGAGGTCGCTGATGTTCCGTGATTACAAATGCCCTTGAGAAAGGTGGGAATGCATATCTCACAAGATTTGTCCACAGAGAGAAAAGATTAGTTGAGTGAGGATTTGAGAAAAAAATCGCACGCATTACAACTGTCCAGGCAGTAACAACTGCATAAAATTGTTCCATAAATAGCCCGGGATGACAGAGTTTAACACGTTCTACATGATTTACAGTCGGACTAAAGTTTCAAGCGGAAGTAGGTGATTTACGGCTTTTCCCAAGACCATTTATGTGATTCTCGCAAAGACATCTAACCCACCATATTGGACGAGGCGTTATCAATTTTTCCATGATTTACCGTCAGACTATTGTTCCCATCTTTGTTGTTATTATCACAACGTTTCAACCGGAAGTAGAAGCGATTTGCGGCTTTTTCCAAGGCTATTTATGTGAATCTCGCAAAGACATATCTCTCCCGCCATATTGGATGAGAAGTTATCAATTTTTCCATGATTTACAGTAGGACTAATGTCTTCATGTTTGCTGTTATAAAACCAAATGTTTCTTCACTAGATTATTTTTTTTAATCCAAAGTTCCATCATCGAATAGTGTTTTACGTTTTTTATGAGAATTTAAAGTGAAATCTCAACTTGCAAATCGCCAAATAAAATCCAGTTGCACTTTCGCTAACCATATTGTCTCCAAATGCTGATTTTATATTCTTTTCAGCTTTAGCGCCATTATAACCAAAGTTGAATTCATGCAACTATAAAATGTAAAGATCATGATTTGACTAAAAATGTAAAAATCAATAAAATTAAATGAATTTTTACCAAGTAATCGGTCGATAAAAATTATTTTAAATTGTCTTTTGAAAACACTAGAAAAATATCAATCTTTAAATAAATTCTGATCTTTATACTGGACAAAGATATACGTAATAGCGTTGAACAAACCCTTCGATCCATTACACGAACATGTCCTGAAGTTTGCGTTGCAGCAAGAACCATACTGTCGCAACTTTTATATTTACACATGCTCTATTCCTGATATTGATATATTGAGCCCTTTTACCTATAAATATAGCATACATTAAAATTATATTGTTTTATTACACACACACACACACACACACACACACACACACACACACACATATATATATATATATATATATATATATATATATTAAAGAAAAGCCAAATCTATTGCTGGAACCAAAGGGCAACTTCCCAAAACCTAAAACTATTATCCAGATACTGATACGAACAAAATCGACAATACTGAAAAAGAAAATGAAAAAAAAGACCTAAAGGCAAACATACCTACTCAGTAAAGTAAAATGCTCGAAGCCTAGATTGCCTAGACCGAGCAAAAAGCGTTTAACAACGTTAAATCCTATGAAATGATAAGCCCTTTTGTAACCCGAGTTTCACGCACACGCGATATTCAGTCATCTTTCGCATATGGCCACATCACTTTGAAAAACTGATTCTTGTGAGATCACCGAAGTTAAGCAAGATCGAACCTGTTCATTACCTAGATGGGTAACCGTTTGGGAATGCTATCTTGGATGTGCAGGTTGTTTAATTGATAATGGATCGGGATTGTTAATAAGGGAGCCGAGTTCCAACACCCGTTAGGTTCTTTACATTAACTTAAGCGCAAACACCCTTGGGAAATGTATGAATTCACTCCCTTCTCTCCTCAGCTATGTGTTAATTAGTGAGACTTGTATCACTAAACCATTATTACGCCCCCACGGAAAACCTGTTAGAATGTAAAATATTTTATGGCTTTAAATAACCTTTTAAGGCTTGAAAAGCCGTAGAAAACGAATCAATCAATCATTTTTTTTAAAAAGTCTATCTACATACATATACTAAACAAAACAGATGCACTTTAAACGTTATATTTAGTGTTTGAGTAAATATCGTTGTATTTTATTTAGTGTATATTTACATCTACGGGTTTCTGTTTCCGATTCTTTACCAAGAAAATATGCCTTTTGGTTGGGTTCAAATCTGCATTTTCCTCATAGGAAAGTACGCTACTCGAACCGGGGCGCTTTAGACTGCTGAACCACGGAAAGCTGTCGTCAGAAGTTTTCAGTTAACCTATTAAGAAATCCACATCTTTTGTTGGCATCCATGGATGTCCATATCTGCTAACTTTATTTTCGTATCCAAAACGTAAAAAAAGTGATTAATGGATTTTATTTTATTTTATTTATATTATTTCTTAGTAATTTAAACGATATGTTTTGTGGAAACTCCGGTTTCAGAAGACACTGCATTAAGTCATACATTTATTTTAATATATCTTCTGTTTATAAGTGTTTCTTTATAGATACAAATATTTAAGTAAATGTTTATAATAAACAGTATAAACTAAATTTACCGGCCTGAATGTCCGAGAAATTGTGTTCTTAAAATAAACCTCGTCGTTGAAGCCTTATCTTTACAAGTATAGGTTTTAGTAGACATATTTTCGGCTGGCATTTATCTAACAATGTTAATGGTTGGATTCTAAACGATTGGCACATCACAATATTTTGAATCCCCACCCCACAAAGTTTTTAGATGTTCATAATCAAACAAAGACGCACCCACACACAAGGTGCTATGGATAAATAATCGTCTAAATTACGCAAAAATGAAAATAACACTGACACCTCATTTTAACAGATATATTTTTAAAAAATTACACAAAAATTTCTTGAAATACTAATGAAATAATGTGTTCAATAAAATCGCCACAGGCTTTAATCACGGCCCCCAGAGGACTTCGGAATCTCAACTGAGCCCCACACATAATAATCTAGGGGGTTGCAGTTAGGGGAGTTTGGCGGTAATGTAGTCGCAGAAATTTTCTGACAGTCATGACTGGGTTCTTCCGTTGTGTGGCATAGCGTAGGCTCGTGTTGGCCGACGTAGGGATTTCCAGCAGCCATCCTCTTGAACCAGTGCAGAACTGCCTCCTCAAGGCAATTGATATAGGCCTCCATGTTGAATTTGAGGCCATCACTAAAAACACGATCAGAACGATCAGAGTGAGTTTTCGAGCTGCCGTGCCTTCGTAATCACTATTATACTCATCCAACTCTTTCCGAATCTTCTGCACTGTCTCCAGATTAACACCAAAACACTCTGAAATGTTCGTATTAGAGCTTCAGTCGCGAATACCAAGCAGTACAGCATGCTGTTTCCAAATTCTTAGCGGAGTGATTGCGTCATGATGCCTTTTTACTCACAGCTAGTGCCCAAATGTGTATACAATACGGTGCAGTCGACAAAAAAAAGCTTGTGCGAAATTAAAAATATAAAATAGAGACAATTTACCCATCGCAACATGTACATATTTCAGTTACATATTTCGAGGAACACAGAATTATTTTGGGTAATATTGAAAACATATTCAATCAGCGACTGTCTTACCCAAATGAAGGTATTTCTAACTGCAGGGTTATACGCAGTTTTACCAAAAAATATTAATCATATTGCGCTCATTTGGTAGCGGACCGTCTGCCTGATATTCGCTTATCAGACTGGGTACCGTGATGGGCATATTGGCCTTAGAATATTTGTACCTCTGCATCATTGTGTCGCCCTGTTTTACTCTCTCACTGAATAATAATAATAATAATAATAATAATAATAATAATAATAATAATAAAACAGTCAAAGCTAATTCCCCAGATATCAAAATCAAAGACCACCAAAACAGAATGTGCATTCTTAATGACATAATAGTCCTTGCAGATTGCAATGTATCTTTAAATTACAGGGAGCCTGAAGTGGAAATCTAAAAAATGTGGTACGTGAGGAGATCAATAATTCCAGTTATAATTGGAGTTCTCAAATTGATTGCAAAAGGTTCCGATAGGGTCATTGAAAAGATTTCTGGTAGCTTATGCCTTAAAGAAATGTAAAAGATTGTTCTTATAAGTACAGCTCACATATTACAAACAGCTATATCTATATAAAATTTGCGTGATCTTCGTTTTTTTTCATGAAGCCATTTCTGACCTTAGGTCTCTGATAGAGACCGTGATGGAAATGTGTATACACCAGAAATCAAAGTAAATAATAATAATAATAGTAATAATAATAATAATAAGAAGAAACTGTTCAACTAAGCTTGGAGACATACTTTCTTTTGTAGCACTACCATTTTTTACATGTCTCAGTTGTTACTATTAACATAGTAAACACCTACGTGTTGTATGGTGCCACAGCCTCGCCTAGGTAGGTGCTACAGCTGATGTGCTTCTTTTTATGAAGTTGAATTGCTAAGACCCACACCCAACCAGTTGTCCTCTTCTGGTTGCCAACCAAGTCTAGAAAGTCCAACCAGCCTACTATTAACAACAAAATCGGATCGAGAAGGAAAGTTGACTCGTACCTTTCCAAGGGTATTTATGCGAAAGCAAACGCAGCAGATGTAATTTGTCCTCAGCACAACAATCAAACTTTCGTCGCTAATAACCGCTCAGCTTCGAATAGATTCACAAATGTCTTCGTATTTAATCAGTTTTCAAACAGCGTCCTATCATGAGTTTGGAGACTGACACGGCAAAAGATGTATTGGCACTGCCGAAAACCTGCTGTCCAATATGAGATTTGGAAAAAATATACTGGGAAAATTTTTTTTTTAAAACCTTTATGAATTAAACGTTTTATTTAGCAACAATGAAGAATACAGAATGCGTGATGAGTATCCAGAAATAGTTTGGTAATCTTATATCAGGTTTCACGGTATTAGCATCCAACGAATATAAAACATGACTGGGTGGGCCAATATACGCCATGGAAAACCAGCAACTTTTATGAGAAGGAAACTGAAAGTAATTGCGATGAGAACCACCCAGACCCAGTTACAGACATAGGATCTCTAACAATTGCATGGAACTTTACTATACACACAGACAGAACAATCAAATTTAATCGCCCAGACATCGTGATCAAAACCCACAAGGGCAGAATGTGCTTTCATATTGACATGCTAGTTCCTGCAGACAGTAATGGAGCTTTGAATGCATTCTAATAAAACTATCAAAATATAAGTATATTGAAGTAGAAATCACAGAAGTGTGGCACATGAAGATATCATTAATCCTAGTTGAGGTTGAGGCGGTGTGTTTGATAGGAAAATATTGTGACATTGAAGTGACGCCTTGCAAGCCAGGCCTTCAAGAAATATAAAGAATTGTTGTCACAAGCAGAGCTTAAACCCTAACAAGTTGTTTTATTTTTTTTTTTAGACAAATATCCAGTGGAAAATGTCGTCGTTTTTTGACATAAGGTCTTCGGTTGGGACCCGGAAGAAAATGAGTATCCGATAGAAATCAAATGATGATAAATAATACAAATAATAATAAAATTCAAACACACGTCTAAAAGCATACAAACAAATTGAAAACCAACGGGACAAAGTCAAAAGTATTGTGGTACAACGGGAATATTTTATCACCACTATTAAGCGTCGGAAAAATACATGTTTTGACCATTTCACATGACATAACAGCCTCAGCAAGACCATCGTGCAAGACACTGTTGAAGGCGAACGCAAGCAGTAACGACAGTGCAAGAGCTGGTCGGACAACATCAAAGATTGGACGGATATGACAATGCGGGAACTTCTGACAGCCACCACCAACAGATTTTCCTGTAAGAGGTAGTATTTCTTATGGACTTACGTTTTCCGCTGAGACGAAGTGAAGTGACTATATTGAATCAGTTGCTAAATCTAATGCTAGGAATCTTGGTTTATTGTGTCATGCGAGAATATTTTTCTTGCCAGAATCCATTATGCCCACTTATAAATTTACAATCCGTCCGTGAATTGAATATTGTTGCAATATCTGGTCTGGTGTTCCTAGTGTAGATCTCAAGATTCTTGACAAAATTCAAAGAAGCGTTATGTAATGTAATCGATCCTGGCATGACATCTTGACTCCAGACATTTTATCACCGACATGGCTTCCTCCTGCCTGACAAATATCAGGTCATCCCATAAGTTCTGTCCGAATTTTGAATAAAGAAAACAAGTGACCAAATGTTACATTTAATTACAGATTCAATCAACAATGTATTTTCCATGATTATCTATGACTTTCTTCCATCTATTAACAAGCTTACTAATTCCATTACTGTAAAATTCTTTTGGCTTTGATTCGAAGAACTTCCAAATGTCAGTCTTAACCTCTTCCTGTGTTACAAAAGCTGTTTCTTCCAAATGATTCTGTAAGCTACGAAACAAATGGTAGTCTGAATGAGGCAAGATCGGGAGAATAAGGTGGATGAGGAATTTTCTCCCAACCAAGTTCTTCGATCTTTTGTGACGTGATTCTTGCTGTGTGGATTCGCGCATTGTCCTGATGAAACATCACCTCTTTTCGATTCACTAGAGCAGGTCTTTTTTCTTCAAACCTTGGTTCAAACGCTCTAATTGGTGACAGTATATTTGAGCATTAATTGTTGCATTAGGTGGTAAGAATTCAAAGTGGATTATTCCTTGGCGATTCCACCAGATTGAAAGAAGAACCTTTTGCCCATGAAGTTCCCTTCTCGGCTGTGTCTGGGGTCCTTCCCCTTTACCAAGCCACTGTCTACGACGCTTAACATTTCGATAAAAGATCCATTTTTCGTCGCCAGTCACAAGTCTATCAAAAATGTGAAACAAGTTGGCGAGAATGGGAGAAGAGCAGATGTCAACTCAGGATTTGAGGTTGTTTTCAGACAATTCATGAGGCACCCATTTTCCAAGTTTAGGAACTTTTCTAAGTTGTTCAAGATGACGATGAACAGTTGTATGGTCTGAACTGAGAACCACCGCCAATTCCTCAAATGATAAAGCAGGATTTTCCTCAAGGACTGCTTCAAGAAGCTTTTCATCAAACTCAACTGGACGTCCGGTTCGATCTTCATCTTCAAGGGTGAAATGTCCACCTCTGAATTTTGCAAACCATCTTCTGCAAGTTCTTTCATTCACACATTCCTCTCCATAAACTGAGTGAATGTTTCTAGCCGCTTCGGCTGCTGAGTTTCCTTTCTTGAACTCATAAAGCATTATGTGTCTCAAATGATTCTTGGGTACTTCCACGTTAGCAGGGTTTTAATCAAACAAAATTTAATTTTATTGTTCTCTGAAATAAAATTTGATCAGTTTAAATGCATCTAAACATAAAATTTTCAGCTCCATTAGACATTATAAAATACTATTTAAAGTTCGTTCATTTTAACAAAAAGTTAAAATTCGGACAGAACGTATGGGATGAGCTGATATTTCCGTGGTAATTTTTCTGATGACCTTTTTTCCTTAGTATCTCGATTGCATGAATTTAAGCGTGCAACTAGATTGGCAACTAGGTCTCACCGTTTTACTGTTAAACTAGCTAGATGCAACCGCCATTACTATTCTAACACTTCCCGCCTGAGGAACTCTCCTCCTGTTTGTTGCCGCCCTGCCACCTACAATCTTCAAAACTTTAAATGTAACGTCAATCCGTATCCTTTGTCTTTCTGAACCCTGTTCTTTTATTGTCTTTTCTCTTCACTAATATCTTCCACATGCTCTAGCCTCCTGCATCCTAGTGGCTTTATCACCTTGCTTGTTTGGTTGGGTTTGGTTTATTTTGTTTTACGGCATATCAACAAATGCCGACAAAAATTTTTTTATTGCTGGTAATATTTTGTTTTATCAAAAATCTGTTTGTGGTAATATTTTTCCTTCAAAAATGTATTGCTGGTAATAATTTTTTTTCAAAAAATATTGCTGGTAATAGTTAACTATTTTCCCATAGCTGGCACCCTAACATGTGCTACCACCACGGGTGAGGGTGGACCTGGGAACACCAGCAATTTAGAGGTGGTTCCACGCTCTTCAAAACCTACTGATCAGAGGCCTTGCTGCTGGACGTAGTTTATCGTCTGACCCAGGACGTGGATGTAGTTTAACGTCTTACCCAGGACGAACCTTGCTTGTGATAAAATGATTAAAAAAAATATCTTCGAATTTATATAGCTTATATGGTGTAGTAAAAGGTCAAAATCGTTCGCCTTAAAATGGTTGTTTTCACTTCGCATACGCTTGTGTTCGCTATCAAGACATTATATCTTGTGTATTTCGTGTTTCTTCATTATCTCACCAATGTATCTTGTGTCTTTCACGTTTCTTTCTTCATAGACTCACTAATAAATCTTGTCTTTCTCGTTTCTCTTTTCTTAGACGTGTCGTTTTTGTTTCTTCATTCTTATTCACAACAAATAACATCTTGGGCACTTACGTCCCAATCTCTAACAACTCCAATCCCAGAAAAATCTACCAATGTTCACCAATCAATTAGAAAACTACCAATTTACTATTGATTAACTGGTTTCTTTTTCTGGCATTTCGTCTGTTTCGAAGAATGTAAGATTTATCGATTAAAACAATATAACACTCTGTCTCGATGCTATGTCGTCTATTCGTTATTTGTATGTTGTTTCTTTACGACATGTGTTTATAGAACAAAATTGAAAGCGTCTCACTACTGGCCGCTGAGGTTCAGTTGACATCGTTATGGCCTTGTCAGCAACGGTGTTAGCATAGTGAAGGTGTGGTCATGGATTGTTTAGTCGGAAAATACGATAAGAAGACCGAGAGTATATATAAGTACAATAGAGGAAGCGGTACTCAGGACAACAATGGAAGCAAATAAACGTAACGATAGACTGAAAAATGAAAAGGTAACAACACCAAACGCCTCTGATTTAGATAAAACAAATAAGCGCACAGACACTCTCTTGAGTCTGGACATTGGATGGTGATAAGGTATCTAATTTAATATATGGTTACTACATAACCGGAGAGATCCCAAAGTATTTTTCCTCACAGACAGTTTTGACTTTTTCATTCTAACCTGAGGAAGCCAAAGATGGTAGTTACTCTGGGTGAAACGCATCGTTAAGAAATTTCCCCCTTTTTCCCATCAACCTCACTTTTTCAGATGCTATTATACATCCTACAAATGTACACACACACACAGCACGCACACACACATACACCCCCTTATATATATATATATATATATATATATATATATATAACAATATATATATAACAATATATATATATATATAACAATATATATATATATATATAATAAATATATATATATATAACAATATATATATATATATATAACAATATAGTTTTAATGTATGCTATATTCATGGGTGAATGTGCTTAATATAAGGAATAGAGCACATGTAAATACAAAAGTTACGACAGTATGGTTCATGCAGGAACGCAAAAATTCAGACAAAGATATATATATATATATATATATATATATATATATATATATATATATCAGACACTTGGCATCAGTAATTGCTCAGGGAAGGCATCTTGTGACCTTAATGTAGTAAATCTAAAAAATATAATATTTGACATTTTATCCATTATAATCAGAGTAACCTTCATAATTATGTTTGGGTTAGGTGCATAGTTTATCACAGATTGAAAATGTAGGTGCTGCTCTGTTTTATTTAGGTATATATATATATATATATATATATATATATATATATATATATATATATATATATATAGATAATATTAGTGGTAAATATACATACATATGCAAAATATATAAATACCTATATATGTATATTTTTTAGAAAAAAAAAATTCAAGAGGAAGAATCCAGGTAGAACTCAATGTCTAGGACAGAGTAAGGATATAATAAAAAGGCTTAAACACTAATATTCCATGGTCATAATTTATCCCATTGGAATCGTAAATACGATCCAATTCATCAGACCTACAAATTCAAAAAGAAAACAGAAAAAATGATTCATTCTTTTCTCTTATTTAAACCCCTCCTCCCATATCTCCGAAAATTCTCTCTGTTAAGGTTTAATCTCCCTCCCCCTCATACTTACACTCTCTCTAAATTCTGTTTTTATTTCCGGAGTGGGTTTTTTCTGTTTTCTTTTTGAATTTGTAGGTCTGATGAATTGGATCGTATTTACGATTCCAATGGAATAAATTATGACCATGGAATATTAGTGTTTGTTTTTTTTATATATATATATATATATATATATATATATATATATATATATATATATATATATATATAACACAGTGACTGATGGTGGGGAAAACAGTGCTCGAATTAAGTAACAGAGCTAAGAGTTATGCTCCTAATGAATATACATCTTACTTCCGACAGTTTGGCACGGCACTGAGTTTAATGCATGTAAGTATAATCAGGCACGGATTGAAAACTGACCGTTGTAAAATTGAAATATTAATATTTATAATCGAATGTTAAGTTAATGGACCAGTCCATTTTCTTAAGAATTTTTTTCAGAAATGAATTAAATACAATAAACTGCATAACAAATGGATGGCACGAAACACACTTATATCCCTCCAATATACAAACATATACATATATTGACGCACAAACATATACATATATTCAACAAATGTAAGCTGTTGTAACCTAAAAAAGGTTACTGAATGAGGAATAACCAAAACGGAGGTTGGAACAACAAAATACAATGCTCACCAGCGGCGTGAAACAGGTAAACCACTGCTAGTAGTGGACTACTTAAACAGCATATTACCCCTACTTACAATAGTGCCCAACGTATTTATGAGGGTTGGAACATACGCATTAGTGTTCATAACATAAGCAAATGGACAAACCATACATATTCCAGTTCAAAATAATTTGAAAAATGCATACATATATACACATGTATGATTGAATAAATTATAGATTATGTCTGCTAATTTTTAACAAAATCCACTCACGAATAATCTTCGGTGTATTGATGTTAAAGGATGAGAGAAATGTGCTATAACTGATTAAATTTCCTTTATTTTAATTTACCAAGTACTTTCGATCTTCTTCCAAGATCATCTACAGGGGTGCAAATAAAGTAAAACTATATGATGTTCGAAGAAGATCGAAAGTACTTGTGAAATTAAAATAAAGGTAATTTAAACAGCTATAACACATTAGATCCTTTAACATCAATACAAGGACGATTATTCGTGACTATAAACGAATTATATTAAAAATTAGCGGACATAATGTCTGTAATTTATTCAATCAGACATGCCTAAAAGAGAATTTGCTGCCTAAATACACAAATATATACACATATATACTCTACAATATATCCCGTAAATATAATTTAAATACAATGTATAAACATCTTATACATATTTTCAATATAATACACATATCAAATTATCAGAGATTACGTCTTTAAAGGACGAAATGCATCACCCGAAAAGTTTCTCCACTTTGTCATAGATATCCTTCAATTGTTAGTGAGATATAAACATGGAAATATATAAACATAAATCAGAAGTGTGTAGACCTCAGTAACTAATTTAATGTTTACAGACGCTTTATCTTTTATATTGACCACATTCACTCATGAATATTGCATACCTTAAAATGTGTTTTTATATATATATATATATATATATATATATATATATATATATATATATATATATATATATATACTTAGTTGTATTGATGTGAGTTTGTATATATAAATGTGATTTAATAAATAAACGGATTGTCTACTGAAATATAGGTACCTACTAAAAATAGCAATTATGCGTATCCATTAAAAATAACGATTAATAGTACCGATTTTAATATATAAAATCTGTCGTATTAATAGATATAAATCTATCACTTTATGTACACATCCATTCATAGATACATACATACATACATATATATATATATATATATATATATATATATATATATGGTATAGTATAGTATAGTATAGTATAGTATATAAAATTAGGAAATCACCCAATCCGCTACCTTGGTTTTAACCAATCAATTGACCCAAATCGCCTGAAGATAGCGAAAGATTAAAACCAAGAAGAGAAATCGGCTGATTTCATTATTTTCTATACTTAAAAGCTGTACATGTTAAATTTTTATCTTTTTATATGTGTATTGATCACTTTTTAATACTACTGTTTCCTGGACTAATTCAACTCTGACCAATAACTTTTTTAATTATATATATATATATATATATATATATATATATATCGTGTGTGTATTTAGTATATTTAATTCAATTATTCTCCCCCACTTGTTAGTGATTTGCAAAAAAAACAACATAGTTTACAAATTCAAGTGCCCTTTGGGAGATTGTATCTCCAATGGATTAAATAATATTTATGTTGGTCACACCACAAACTTCCTTTCACGACGCTTGACTCTACATTTGAATGAAAACTCTAACATTTTTTGACATTTTAAACAACATGCCTGGCCGCATAGACAATTCCGGAAAATCCTTGTTGAAAACACAACTATACTTAAACATGAAAACAAAAAAAAAAATTTTTTTTGAAGCTATATACATAAAACAGTTGAAACCTAACCTGAAGAAAATAAAGTATGAAATCTCCACAGATATTCTTAAATGCCTATAATTGATAACAGAAGCCATTGGTTTGTACCAACGGATTCCCATACTTAATACTTCTCGTTTTCACTCTCGCCTGGTCACGTGTAACATAATCAGCTTCCGCGTCTCATATACAAGAGTTTGTCGTTGCTTGGAAATCTTTCATGCAACAAAAACAGACTATCATTATTGTTTTGTCCGTGTATTGTTTAATATATTGAAATGTAATTATCATCTTTAATAATGGCTTATGTAAGGCGAAAGATTTAGATAGGATTATGTATCAATATGGTGTTTTTCTTTCATCTTTCAATGATAATGTTATTAAGCTTATCAGACAATATTAAAGGAATTTACTTAAAATAAATAGACAAAACTTGTCTATATTATTTGATGGAACATGCACATATATATATATATATATATATATATATATATATATATATATATGATAACAAGAGAGACATTTTCAGAACGACACATTAAATAGACTTTTTATATCTAGTAAATTTGTTAATCATTTTTTCTCGTATGTGACTGTTATTGTATAAAACCTCTAAAATTTGTATTATGTTCAAACTTTCGACTCGTATCCTTCAGGGAAGTAAGTTTAAAAAAAACAAAAAAACAGACCAAAAATTATGTGTATTTTAAGCAACCCAATTTTGAAAAAAAAAATTGTTTGTCTCAAAGCTAATTCCAATGCAACACAACACAGTAAGTCATGTGTCAGTATCCTGTAATGCTCACTATGAGAAATACAGTTTGATTAAATTGAAGTATATTATCAATTCTTCATCTTAAAAATGAAATACGAAAAAAACATCGTATATTAAAGAAAATGTAGATTCAAGCAATAATCTCATTCTTTTTACCTATTTATACTGACGCCGTCCCAAGGAATTCTTATTAAGTGTCGGGAATATGCATATTATTAAATCAAAAATGGCTGAAATTTAGTCTCTGGTAATTTGGTGGCTTGCAAGTTAAACGAATGTAGCAGAGTGACTTCCATATTGTCAGAATAACTTACTGGAGACTGAAATTCATACGAAAGGAAACTAATTCCTGTATCATAAGTCTGGTATTTAAATCAGCGGCGACATACACTCAAGATGATACTTAAGGACAAAAGCAATGAATATGGAAGCAAACCAAACACAAAGTTAAATAGAAACAGTTGTCCACAAGAATTAGAATAAATACCTCGAAAGTAAAAGCGGAATTGCAAATATCGAGGCAAAATGAGATCTCGAACGATTTCTATTGGCTCTCTTGTAAACACACCCTCATTTCCAGACATTGCCAATTTAAAGAAGTCATATTTTATCGTTTCAAGACGCCCAAATGGCTTCCTTTAATTTGCGATTGTCCTTTTTGCCTGAAGCGACCCGTTTTAACGACGATAAATCAAGATTCTCCGCGAGGAGTTAAGCATTGGAGAAACGGTAATGTAACCTCGGAAATGAAAAAGCAATTGGCCGACGTAGCATCCGGTTTTGCGACCTTTGACTCTTCGCCTGATTGGTCGAATGGGCTCGTTTCATAGCCCGTTAGTTGTCTATAACTTGCAACAGCGTGTGGTCACGATTGATTCTGACAGAAATCATCGCAAACAAATAAATGTTAGCTATAGAATCGTCAGCTATCTTTTTCCTTGCTATTCACAGCCCCAGGCATTCGTCATTCTGTTCTATCGATTACTATGAACGGTATTTGTTTTGCAGTATTGCTAAAAAAGACGGTATCGTTTGTGATGTGGACGAGAGATTCAGCTTCTGCCACAGACATCAGGATATACCTATGACCGTTTCTTTCTTGCTGCAATAATGAGATACCACCTATGATTACCATTACCAAAACTATAACTCATTACGAGTAACAGAAATATAATTTTAACAGCTGTCTATATTTCTGAGATCAAATATTGTTACCATTTACACCATTTACTTCGTTCGAACTGCTGTCCTCATCGTTCAACATATATCACCTGAAGAATGCCGAAGTGTACAACGACCGAAACGCCGTGAATATGATTAGATGAGGACAACAGTCTGAACAATGTAAGTAATTTTAACTCGTATAAAAGAAATCTCTGGCTCATTTTGTCATAGACCTCAGGGTGCTTTTTTTTTTTTTTTAAGCATTACGCCCCGAGCAAGGCGTGAAGCCACTAGGATGCAGGGGGTTGCAGAAGATTTGGAGCGAGAGCAGATAGGAGTGATAGAAGAAAGGATGAGGAGAAGGATAAGTGCAAAGATCAAGGTAATTGACATTACATTTGAATAGTTGGAGATTATAGCCCTTAGGGAAACAGTAATTGGGAAGGGTGTTCCACAGGCGAGAGGTGCGAGGTATGAAGCTATTGGTGTAGAAGAGACGGCTACATTTAAAAGTTTCTACAGTGTAAGGGTGAGAGCGGTATGCCAGCCTCGTAGGTCGCTTGAATTCATGAAGTCTGGGAACCAGTGAAAGCAGCCCATCGGATCAATTACCATGAAAGTATTTGTAGAAAAGACAGAGAGAGGCGACGGCGCGTCTGTGAGAGAATGACTGTAGACGAGACGCCAGATCAGGGCCAATTATATTACATATCCGTCTCTGGATCTTGTCAAGAACTCCGAGGTAAACAGAAGGTGCCCCAGACCATATATGTATGACCGTTCCTTTCTTATAGTAACCGATTCCCGCAGTTTTAAGCAACGTTAAGCCTAGTGAGAACTTAGATGGGTGACCACTTGGTAATAGCAAGTGCCGTAAGCTTGAACTGTTAACTGTTCGAAATTTTTAATCAGATAGCCGATTTCCAGTACCATTTGGGTTCGTTATATTCACTTACGCGTAAGATATAAATCAACTTGTTCTTCCCCAGCTATGGGTTAATTATTGAGACTTGTATCACTAAACCATTATGATCCCCCGCCACCAAAATAATCCTTACACTCTAAAAATATTTTCTGGCTTTAAATAAACCATAGAAAACAATTCACTGCTGTAACGAGGACTAAGCACATGGACGATGGATATCTAAGCTATAATTGTCTACGAGAAACAAAAACATGATTTTAGCAGTTGAAGTAATACCTCGGATTTTACCACAGACATCAGGGTGTACCTTTGACTTTTCATTTATGGTAAAATGTTATCTGGGGACGCATACTCAACTACAACTCATTCCGAGAAACAGAAATATAATTTTAAGAGGTACCAACAATATTTGGCTTCTTTTGCCGTAGACATCAGGGTGTTCTTATAACCGTTCCTTTCTTGCTGTAGCGGGAAGGAATTACCTCGATGACGATATGCAAACTAAAACTGACTACAGGAAACGCAAATATAATTTTAGCAGGTGGAAAATACCTCAGCTTTTACTACAGACATTAGTAAACATTCCGTAACATTCCATATGACCGTAACATTCTTAATATCTAGAGGTTAGATCACGAGTCGACAGTAGGATTTAACTTGTTCGGTTATTATGTACAAGATAAATAATTTTCATGCTTAAATATTTGAGAATTTAAAAAAAATACAGGTATACCTCACCATACGTCGTTAATTGGTTTCTGAGGTTACGACTTAAGTCGAAATAACCACACTATAACCCGTAAATAAGCAGTCGCGATTGCTGATTCAGCCTTTATTATATGTACGTACAGTATTCTGAATAAAATAATTAATTTCCACCCTATCTTCCAGCGATATAGCCTCACGCTTAGCATTAGCACTTGCACTGGAACTTTACTTCACAGCCCTGGGCAAAAAAAATATTCTAAATCACAATTGAAAGGTGATTGAAAACCTTCAATGGCAGAGCACAGATGTAAACAACTTTGAATTCAAAATCGGTGTTGGAGCGGGAAATAACACACGAGTGGCGCCTGTCGGCAGAAATTTGAAATAAGAACATCAGCTGAACATAATTTATTATGCTATTTTTTGATGATATATATATATATATATATATATATATATATATATATATATATATAATTTTAAGACGTATTTATGTTTAACATTCTTTTTATAGATACACATATTTAAGTAAATGCTCTGTTTATAATAAACAGTACCAAACAACATTTACCGGCCTGAATGTCCGGATAATTTTCATAGAAAATATCCGTCCTCCGACAGGATTCGAACCTGTATCCTATACGGAACCGTCATTTAGCTTGACGTACCTTTATCGATTTGGCCACGAAGGAGTGGTCGGTTAGCAAGGTCGAATTTACTGTATTTAAACTTCAAATCGATAATTTTATCTATGAAAGAATGTTAAACATAAAAATGTCTTAAAATAATTGTATGGACTTTGTCCATTTCATAATATATATATATATATATATATATATATATATATATATATATATATATATATATATATATATATATATATATATATATATATATATATAAAGAAAGAACAGTAAGATATATAATCCGGTGTTAATATTGATATTTTTTATTTTTATTTTTACAAAACAGTGCTCAATGTAAATTTACAGAGCATAAATGTTATAAATTAACTGATTGAAAATATGTTTTTTTCCGCTACACAGTAATAACCATGTTTCAAAAATGGAAGCTAAAATCTTTAAATTTAATTATATAATTAAATGAAAAGCATTAGTTCCGTTTCATCTTCAAGTGAATAATGGAATAACTTATTTTTAAATTTACTGAGTTTTGAACGCACATATAAATTCATAATTTACTGTTTCCAAGGATACACAGAAATCCAATCATTCAGACAGGGGCTGTAGTGTGTTCATTTTTATCTATTGTTTTATAACATTTTTAACTATTGTTTTATAATATATATATATATATATATATATATATATTATTTTAAAATTTATTTAAATATGTTTTTTATGTATTTTATTGTTATTTTAGTGTTTTGTCGTTTCTAATATTTTTAACTGCCGATGTAAACTCGAGTAAAAGGATGTAAGGCGAGTTTTATTTATCCATATAATATTTAAGAAAAACAGACGTATCTTCGAAAATGACTTAACTCGAAACGACTTAAGCCACTGGAAAATTAGCAAAAATTTACTTCTAATTAAAGTGTTTATTATATATATATGTCGCCGAGGCTCTGACGCGCTGTGGATCGCAAGATGTTAGCAGGAGTATTTGGCCAGCATCATAGACAGGTTGCATATGTGTTTTTGTGATTCACGTGTAGATATTTGGGTACACACTCAATCAGAGCCGATCTAAGTAGACTAGATTAACCGACTTGAATATAGTTCTGCAAGGATATGTATTGCTCTTATTAAAACTCTTCACAATATCTCATACAGTTAGCTGAAAGACACGTGCTTGGTATATCAAATCAGACTGGGTGTATTGATGTGTATATTGGTCTTCATAAATTTGTTCCCCAGGGTCAACATATCGACGTACAACTCTTCCAGTCAATAATAATAATAATAATAATAATAATAATAATAATAATAAAATTATTAATAAAATAAAATTAACCTGCAGGAGGCCTTAGATTCATATAAAAGAGTCTAGGCTATTTTTGATGCTTTCTATAAAAAAGTACGTCATTTATTTCAAGCTGACTGAAGTACTTTAATACCCTATCTATCTATCTGGACATTTCGAAGTGATGCGATGGTTAACAATGATTAAGTCAATTACGACTGAATAGTGAATTCAATCCTCACTGTGTGCCACATCTAAGCTACACCGAGAAAATCCTCATACTGGGTACATCTACGTGTCATAATGGCTAGCAAGCTTGTGTCGTTGGATCAATTACGACTGAATAGTAAGTTCGATCCGCCCTGAATGCCTCATACTTCTGGGCTTGTGTCCTGTCTGAGACAAGCTTAGTAAATCACTATCTACCGATCTATACATTATATATATATATATATATATATATATATATATATATATAATGTATAGATCGGTAGATAGTGATTTTGTTGTCAAGCTTTTGAATCTTTCTGTACTTCGTTTTTGATTGGTTATTCTAGCTTTTGTAACAATGCTCCCCCTAGTGTAGGATCGTTAATTCATCTGAAACTTTTAAAACCATTTATTTTCTTTTCAACACCATCACTTGATAAGACACAGAGTGTGTTGAAACAAATGGCTATTTTTGTAGTGATTTTATAACATACTTATGTTATAAATTTTTATAAAAATAATTATATATATATATATATATATATATATATATATATATATAGATAGATAGATAGTTACTTAGTGATTTACATTATATATGTATATATATATATATATATATATATATATATATATATATATATATAATGTATGCTAATAGACAGGTAGATAGTGATTTACGAAGATTTACGTTAAACTATATTTCCTGACGCATTATATATATATATACTTATTAAATCACTATCTACCTTTTTATATATATATATATATATATATATATATACTTACTAAATCACTATCTACGTTTCTATGTGTGTGTGTGCACTAATACATACACAGGGAAGTAGTGATTTACTAAACATATATATATATATATATATATATATATATATATATATATATATATATATATATATATAAATGTGTTTGGTAATCGGTATGGATAATTCCAAGGAGGATATAATCCAGAAAGCTCAATGTAAAAACAGAGCAAATATTAATTATATTAAGAAACAGACAAATTTAAGGTTTCATGATGATTATAATTTATTTCCTTAGAATCGTTCTTATCCTTGGAATATCTGTCACCCATTTATTTCTATGAAAATGTTGATCTGAGGAATTAGAATCGAATTTCGATTCTAAGGAAATAAATTATAATCACCATGAAGTCTTAAATTTGTCTGTTTAATATAATATAATATAATATAATATATATATATATATATATATATATATATATATATATATATATATATATATATATATATATATATTTATTAAAGACATTTTTATGTTTAACGTTCTTTTTATAGATGCAAGTATTTAAGTAAATGTTATTTAATACTGTTTATAATAAACAGTATTAAATAACATTTACCGGCCTGAATGTCCGAGAAATTTTCATAGAAAATAAGTTAAATATTCATTTTAAATATAATTACCTTCATTGCTAACCAGTACATTTAGGTGCTTAGGCATGGGGTTATGGTTAATGTGTTTATTCTAGTGCGCCTTTACTACACAAAACGCTCAACGTTTCATCCTTACTAACATAGATAAAATAAAATCTATAATATCCGCATGCGATAGATTGCAACACTCACGTGAATTAATCTTTCCAGTCGTTGTTCTTTTTTTTTCGAGGTGACACAACCCAACGGTTGGCACAGGCTGCTATGTGTTTTGACAGATAGATAGATAGATAGATAGATAGATAGATAGATAGATAGTCATACGTATGTGTTTCAGGACTGGTAAAAATATGCGTGACTGTTTGGAGTCTGGATATAATGTTCTTAAAAGGCGTCAATCATCTGTCCCTTTGCGCATGACAATATCTCAGCTTCCTTATTTCCTTCCCGCCTAAATAATATAGAAAATTGGCGTCAAGATGGCCGCTGATCAGCAGATGGCTAACGACGTTAATATTTATGCCACACACCTGAGGGTTATACATATTTATTGATGTGGTACTTGATGGCAGGTCTGTCGTTTTGTGGTGAGTGTCGTGACAACTGATTATAGCCTCCGCTGACTTTTCCCTTCAAAATTTTTCCTTTCGACTTATTCCCTCCTTTTAGAGGACTGGACAACTTTGCATTTATTCCATCATTTCTATCGTCTTTGCCTCCATCTTTACTTTACACACACACACACACTCTCTCTCTCTCTCTCTCTCTCTCTCTCTCTCTCTCTCTGATAATGTTTTATGGATAATGTAAACAGCAGATATTAATTGGCCATAGCCAACATTGACATAGAGCTGCATTTGCAGACTTACTGGCAGTATTAAAATTTGATCCGAGGCAGATGATCCATCTATTCGATTCTGTCCATATCTTCATTGTGTCTGTTTATAACCTACCTCTGTTTAACCATTCCAATTTTTCTCTTTTTGTCTCATTCGGCATCTATCTATCTATCTATCTATCTATCTATCTATCTATCTATCTATCTATCTATGTCTGTTCATATCTATCTATCTATCTAAATCTGTTCATATCTATCTATCTATCTATCTATCTAAATCTGTTCATATCTATCTATCTATCTATCTATGTCTGTTCATATCTATCTATCTATCTATCTATCTATCTATCTATCTATCTAAATCTGTTCATATCTATCTATCTATCTATCTATCTATCTAAATCTGTTCATATCTATCTATCTATCTATCTATCTATGTCTGTTCATATCTATCTATCTATCTAAATCTGTTCATATCTATCTATCTATCTATCTAAATCTGTTCATATCTATCTATCTATCTATCTATCTATCTATCTATCTATCTATCTATGTCTGTTCATATCTATCTATCTATCTATCTATCTATCTATCTATCTATCTAAATCTTTTCATATCTATCTATCTATCTATCTATCTATCTATCTA
>CAHIKZ030004234.1:555000-640000 GCA_903632075.3 Acanthosepion pharaonis
TTTTTTTACTCGGTTTATTAAACAGGTTGTTGATTTTTTTTTAAACGGAAAATAATTGAGTTGAAAATAATTCACTAAAGTTGTACTTAGACGATCCTAAGGAAAGAAGAAGGAAGGGGAAAGAAAAGAGGAAGAAAGGAAAAAAAAGGAAAGAGAGATGGATGATGCATGACCCGGTCATAAGCGAAGATAGGTGTCAGAAAGATATCTTGGTCTGCGTGTTGGCCGAATTTTAAAAGACAATAGAGAATTGTTATTTGAAATGAAAAATCATTTAGAGGGAGAAAAAGAACCAGGCTTGATGACAGTGTATTGTCGATTGATAAGGATATCGGTCAAAGCACCTAGCCTACTTTTGCGTGGAAAGACTCATTGTCAAATTGGAGAAAGGGGAAATTCTTTTTAGAACAATAGAAACGAAATTTTGTTAATCGGAGAAAAAGTGTCTTTTGGGTTGAGGGGAGTGACCGGTGGAACGGTATACAGATTCTGACCTATTAAGAATTGGAAACCCACGATAATAAAGTGGGGACATTTTCAATGTAGATAATTAAGATTTTCTGACTGTCGGGTCTGACAAAAACAAGAGGTGAAAAAACGATTGTCTCAGCTCACAGATGGCGCCAATATTCTTTCCTGAAGTCACATCTAATTAGCGGCAGGCTGTTTGACAGAGCCCAGGTGAGAAAAAGCCAAGATTGTCATTTTCGTACGTGCAAAAAAGGGCAAAATTAGATTTGTTTTTTTAAAACAAGAACGATGTAAGCCACGCCCGATTTGAGATGGAGGCGCCCAACCACAATCTCATTAGCCGAAAGCGGTCACGTGATATGCGGAAAGAAGAGGAAGAATGCTCGATCAGGAACCATTGGTCAAAAAACGGTCACCTGACATACGAGAAACCGGGAGAGATGGGTGTATGCCCCCCCATCAAAGGCACTGTGAGGAAGTAGGGGTGAAAACAATAGCGATAATGGGGAAACAGAATTAATGCGGCTATTGGAATTATCGAGAAACCCCTGACGCCAACAGACCCACCCCGGTTTGCTGCGGCGTCAATAAAAGCAGGACCCCAGTCGACAGAAATCAGTTGAGTTGAGAGTTTCGGCAGAGTTGCAGCTGGACCGCGGGCAGGGAAAGAGCCTGAACGCGGGCATCAGGCCCGATTCACTCGCCCCTTTGCGGGCAAAAGAATCCTCAGACAAGAAATCCTTCCAACCCAAGTCGAAGACAGGAGAAGTTCCAGCCCAAGTCGAAACAAGAAATCCTTCCAACCAAAGTCGAAGACAAGAGAAGTTCTATCTAAGTCGACGAAGAAGAAGAAATACAACTCAAGTCGAAGAGAAGAATCAACTGCGAATGATCGATAGAAATTAGCCCCAGTGTCGAACCAAATCACACTCCGACATACACAATTCTAAAGAGTAGGCAATTCGAAATCTTTAGGTTGTGTGATAGAAGCTTGGTGCCATAGTCCACAGAGCGGGTCGGGAATTGAGAACAATTTTGTTTTTATGTAACGGACATTAGATATAAAAGGTTGTTACCCTTTTTTTTTATCAGCAATCTTTTTGTCTCGTGAGTTTTTTTTTCTTTTACTTGTGTTTTGCCACCCCCGTCGGACTCAACTTGTATCGGCCCCCAATCCCTGCTGGTCCCGTCTGTCTAAGATCTAAACACAGCGTGGGTAGACAGACCGGAGATCAGTACAGTTGCTTTAGTGACCAGGTATTGGAAGCGAGTCGGGAAAGGCGAGGCTGGTGATCATCTAACCCAGGGGTTGGAGCGGCACGCTTGGACCCAGGAGGAGCGACCAGGAGGAGCGACGTCACCGTTGGCGCCGTAACCAAAGGATTCGACCCTGGGCCAGGTGTGTAACCGTCACATGTGGTGCCGTGACCAGGATCAACCCTGAGACAACCACGTCACACTCTATTTACCATAGAATAGGTGATATAACAATGAGTTAAGTGAAAATATTTTCTTATTAAATCTATTTATGCCCTGTGATTTTCTTCGGTATTGAGCACTATAGCAAAAAACCTGCTTGACTTAAATGCCTTTATCAAAAAACAGAAATTTGGACTTCAAAAACAGTCTTCCAAATTACCTATATATATATATATGTCTGTGTGTCTGTGTGTTTTTGTAGGACTGAACAAAAACAGAGATAAAACAAAAAGAAGATAACAGGCTCTTGCGACGAAAATAAGTGAAGAAAGCAAATATATTAGGAAACTTAAACTCAGCAAAAACAGACAACGCTTTTTCGCCCTGACCAGACAATCCAAAATAGAAAAATCGAATCTGGAAATAACCTGAACGCAATCCAAAACCGAAGCACCACAGGACTTTCCCGTGATTATGACTTTCATATATAGGGTTATGCTGTTAAAAATATGCGATACTCATAGGACATAAAATATCAGAGATTGAACGTTTGTCGATATAAATGGTGTTGTTAGAGAAATCAAGGTTGCATGATGAAAGTTTCTGTTATTCAGATCGCTTGAGGCGTGAAATGAGAGTCGAGACGTCGATATCTATCATAGTTTTCCCATTTCTCTTTGGCATTTTATTTTATAGATATACTTCATATATTTCGTAACGATTTAAATTTCTTATCATGTTCATCCATTTTTTTTCTCTACTATTTAATCTACTGATTATTTGCTTGTTCATATCTATCTATCTATCTATCTATCTATCTTATATTTGTTCCTATCTCTCTCTATATCTATTGCATATTTGTCTTTTACTATCTATCTATCTATCTATCTATCTATCTATCTATCTATTTGTCGTATATGTGTCCCTATCTCTCTCTATATATTTATTGTATATTTGTCTCTTACTATCTATCTATCTATTGTATATTTGTTCCTATCTATCTATCTATCTATCTATCTATCTATCTATCTATCTATCTATCTATGTTTCTTCATCATCTCTTTTTTACCTACCTACCTACCTACCTACCTACCTACCTACCGCCCTACCTACATATCTATCTATCTATCTATCTATCTATCTATCTATCTATCTATCTATTTTAAAAATAATTTCATCTTAGGGAATGCGACAGTGCAGCTGCTCTGTAGGGGCTTATAGTGAGTGAAAAAGAAAGGAATGTTTTTAGTGAGGAGAAAAAAACAATAATGGATCAGCATTCAGGAAGTCAGAAGACGTCGACTGACATTACATCTAAATTTTGAAGATTGTCGTTGGCAGGGAAGCAAGATATCTAAAGGGAATTTCACTGATAATAAATTCGACAAAAGAAATTGCTAAAATAGAAGTGGCAGTTGCGTCTGACTAGTTCAACATTAAATATGTCGACATCAAATATATCTACATGTCAGTCTATAGCACACTTAAATTTACTCTAAGTAAAAACTCGTCATAGAAGTTGTCAGGAAAATATTTGTAGAAAAGACAGAGGGAAGCCAGAATCACGTCATGAAGTCGTGATGCCAGGTCAGGATTGATTATATAAAAGACAATTCTTTAAATTTTCTCAAGAATCCCGAGATATACAACAGGAGTACCCGACCAGATATGGCTACAGTATACAATGCACAGACGAATGGGAGATTTATAAATGTGCATGATGGATTCTGGCATGACAAAGTAAACCAACATCCCTAGCTGTAGATGTAGCTATTGATTCAATATAGTGGCTCCACTTTATCTCAGTGGGAAACCTGAGTTTAAGAACGCGCAATGTATTGCTTGTTACAGTTTTTTGTATACATATATATGTCTGACTAGTGAGTTAGTCAAAATGACTTAATTCCCTTTATGGTCTACCAATAGAAGATTAACCAATCAGAAGCCACAGAACATTTTATCCGTCGTGTATAAAGTCGGCCATTTTTGTTTTCCTACCCGAATGACCAGTGCCAACTTGTCAGGCGAAGATGACAGAAGGAAGAACTACGCTCTGCTACTTTGCTGCGATATTCACTGCTAACCTGAACTACGCTTTCCTACTGTCTCCGAAATATTCACTGCTAACCTCTGGATTCTATACTCGAAGATGACCGTCAAAATGTCTAACATTGCTTGTCTGGTGTTTAGCATCAACCATACTGATGGCGGGTAGAAAAGGTTTCTTGTGGGGATTAAATGTGTTGTAACCTAGAAAAGCTTACTGAATGTTGAATAACCAAAACGGAGGTTGGAAATGAAATGGTAATCTTTATAACATCAACAAAATACAATGCCCGCCAGCGGCGTGAAGTAGGTAAACCACTGCTAGTGGTGCACTACTTAGACAGCATAATACCCCCCACCCACTTACAATAGTGTCCAACGTATTTATTAGGATTGGAACATACCATTAGTGTTCATAGGTATGGTATGTAACAAAAGGAGACGAGTTTTGTTTCGGAGGCGTTAAAATTTGCAAGCGATTTCTTGTCCCAGTTAAGCAATGATTGGAGATTCTTTTCGAGAGCAGTTGCAGTCGGATACGCCGGAATTGTTACTAAGATAGAAGTAAATAGGTGTGTAATAAATACATGGGAACTGATGACATCGTGAAAGTCGTTGATGAAGATCAGAAAAAGCGTAGGTCCAAGAATAGAGACTAGCAGGACCCCGGATTTATATGAAATGATCTAGAAGCGTGTCCGTTCAATACGAACTTCATCATACAATTTGTTATGAACGACTGGATTAAGGAATATCTATCTATCTATCTATCTATCTATCTATCTATCTATCTATCTATCGTATATTTGTTTCTATCGCTCTCTGTATCCATCTATTGTATATTTGTCTGTTACTATCTATCTATCTATCTATCTGTTGTATATTTGTCTCTTCCTATCTATCTATCTATCTATCTGTTGTATATTTGTCTTCCTATCTATCTATCTATCTATCTATCTATCTATCTGTTGTATATTTGTCTTCCTATCTATCTATCTATCTATCTATCTATCTATCTATCTATCTAAAAGCAATTTAACAGGAGATGAGGATTTTTTGTAGCAGAATTAGCAACAGAAAAAAGTAGACGTAACTCATTGTTGTGTGTTTGAGAGTTCTAGCTTCCTTCAAGCGAAGAATTGAGTTAGAGAAAGCCGTTTAATAAGGGCAAAGGTTCGTTATTTCATATTATCTCGGTATAACAGGTTACAAGGTGTGTCCTTATTCCAAATCTCCCGACACATCGAACGGTAACACTAAGCTAAGATGGTCGAGTGTGTTTTCTTTTTCTAAAATAGAGACGCCAGAACAGAATAGCAGCAGCGTACCATATGTGACAGCCTTATTCTAAGCATGGTATTAATGAGAAATGGTATCGCGCGCCGATAATTGCTACTCTACGCGCTCATCCATTTATATATATTTCATAGCTAAATCTTCATCAACATCTAATAACGTGTTCTGCTTAGTAGAAAAGAAAACAGATTTTCTTTTTCCTTAAGCTGGTCTACGTCTTCAAAGAGATTAGGTGAGTAATCTGGAAAAATGAGTTGAACGTCTCTGTAACCAAATTATTTACATATAGCAGTTGTACATGAACTTGTCTCCTGTGTAGAGTTTAGGGTCATAGACTCACCACAGTTGATGTTGGTACTGTAGTTTTCATAGCAAGTAGGATTTTAAGGGTTGGAATTGCTAGCCCAATATTCTGGTTTCACGGTAGGCTGTTTACCAAGAATCAAGTCTAACCTGTAATGTATATCTAGTTACCAAAGAGTATTTTTAAAAGATCTATTTCACCCCAAGCAAAGCAGTAAAGCCACTAAGACACAATGGGCTACTGGGTGTGGAAGAATTAGGAACATTGCTAATAAGCGAGAAGAGAAAAGAGTAATAAGGAAGGCAAGGAGATAGCGACTCACATTGCATTTAAATTTTTGCAGATTAAAGTTGGCTGGAAAGCCTGGAACCGGAATAGTGTTCCACAAGCGAGAAGTGTGAGAAAGGAAACTTTTAGCATAGAATTTACCATTACATCTAACCAGATCAACTGTAAATTGGTGAGCTCTTCATGCCAGTCTAGTACTGCGCTTAAATTCAAAGTCTCTCAGCACAATATCGAAGAGTTCATCCGAACAATTACCATGAAAGTATTTATAGAAATGGCACAGCGAAGTAACCTTACGTAGGTAGGAAAGGAACTAAAACAGAGACGCCAAAACAGAACCAATAATATTGCTGATATCATTTGGATTTTATCATAGAGTTCTAGGTTAAATAGCAGCAGCAGCGTACCATATGTGACAGCCTTATTCTAAGCATGGTATTGAGGAGAAATATAACGCAATGGTATCGCGCGCCGATAATTGCTACTCTACGCGCTCATCCATTTATATATATTTTATAGCTAAATCTTCATCAACATCTAATAACGTGTACGTTGCCGGTCAATGATTCCCGACCTGTCATATATTTTAGTTATCTACGCTTTTACGTATAAAAGACGTGCCCTTTCATAATACCAGCCATGTCTGTTGTGGCCAAGCCACGTAGACAAGTATATTGTAGTATATACATAGTTTAATGATGTAAAAACTTTCTCTTTTCGTATTTATCCAAGACTGTCCTTAAATGGTGTTTCGTCAGAAAATTTTGCCGCTCATCTATTGCCAAATTGTGGCGGGGTCCTTTTTTTTTATCTCATCCATCTGACAGAACGGAAACGTGTATTACGTTTATCAGAAAGAGATTATATTTGTCCATGTTAGTTGATCTCATCTGCTCAATCCTCTTTGGGCATTAACGAATAGCAAAGTGGCATAAAATGATTATCGATTGATATTCACAAGCATTTGTTCTGCTTAGTAGAAAAGAAAACAGAAAAAAAAAAAAAAAAAATTCGTCGCAAAAAAATCACGTAAAAAACACTGAGACCAATCACAGTAATGAAACTTGGGAATCCAAAATTTCAGGATTCCAAGTCCGGATCCTGCCCGGAATGTCTTTAATTTGCCCACGGAGTCGGTTTGATTCGAAAATGGTATGATATGTTTGAGCTATGGCCTGTAGAAGTAAAGTTGAAAAAGAGTGACACAGTGTCACACTGACATTCGCATTTGTTATATAGAAGGTGAAAGGACAATAAAAGAACAAGTTTTATGAAGATAGAAGTTAACGATTGGCATTGCATTTCCATTTTTGAAGACCAAATTTGACTAGGAACCAAGAAGCCGGAAGAGCATTCTACAGGCGGGAAATTCGATAGAAGAAATCTTTATCATTAAACTAACGGTTACATATAACAATTTCAATTGTAAAATTACAAGATCTAACCGCCAATCTAGTACTGCGCTTAAATTCATAAAGTTTAGTTGCCATAGAGAAAAGTTCATCAGAACAATTACCATGAAAATATTTATAGAAAAGGCAGAGGGAAGCTACTTTACACCAGTGGGAAAGTGACAGGATCAATTAAGTTACAGATTATTCTTTGTATTGTATCAAGAATCTCTAAATATATAGCAGATGCACCATACCAGATGCCCTTTTTAGAAGCTAAAACAATTCCTCGTATTTCCAAATATGGTTACTAACTGCTGGCACTAATAAGCTTCCATTCTGGTGTACAACGACTTCCATATTTGAGAATAAATTCGTAACAAACTCATTCAAAACCCCTACCACAAATTCACCATATTTATTTAGTTATTTAATAATGGCTCTCTTATTCCGGTCTATTTTGATTACCAATTTCCGATTAAATGACGAAAATAAAGAAAATGGCTGTTATTTTTTTAACTGGTCTAAAAGTACAGTACAACTGCTACTTGCTTTCAAAATGCTACTATTTATTCACCCTTATATCTTCCTTTTCACATAAATTTACGACATCAACGCTAAGGATCGCGATCAAAATATATGCTTAATACACAGAAAACGGTAAATAGGACAAAGAAATCCTAAAGCGCATTTGAATAGCCAGAGATGACAGCCAAAACTTAAATAAAATACAATATAATAATTATGCTTGTCCCTCCCTTCGTTAATTCCTTAATTCGCGCGACCATTACGCCTTGCCACTACCTCGTAAAAATGGACTATGATCGAGTGGAAAGACAAAAGACATATCAGAGTCACTATTTGGGCACCTCGAGGCGGTGCTTGTCTCGCTAGAACTATTAAGAATGAGTAGTGAGTTCGATCCTCACTGGGTGCCCCCTACTTTCGGCCTTGTGACACATCTAAGCTATGCTTGGAAATCACTATCAGAGTCACTATTAGATTTCCGTGAAAAAAAAGAAAGAAATAAAAAAGAAATAAAAAAGAAAGAAAGAAATGAAAGATAGACGTGCTTAACGTCTCCTACTAATACCTAATAAATAATGGTCTTTCCGTTTCGATCGCAGGAGTAGATAAAAAAGGTACTTGGTTTCAATTAGGAAATGAAAGAAAGAAGTTCTGAGAGAAGTGTTTAATTCTGTTTCAGTGAAACGAAAAATGCTGTCACTTTTGTGTAGATGAGAACAGAGTTATCTGCCCCTGTAAAACAAGCTGGGACAGAGTTACCTGCTCTTGGCATAGTATATAAAGCAGGCCGGTGAACGCGGTCGGGAGCGTTTTACTGACATACAGTGTCGGACGTGTGGAACGCACTCGTCACACTTTACATACAACTTTCAAATCTTTTTCATTTGTATCTCTTTACTTCTTAAAATAACGTCCAACATTCATATTTATGATTGTTATTGCAATATTTTGCTAGAGTTGTTCAGCTCAAATATTTAACAATACGATAGGAGAATTTCCACGGATAGTTGATTGTCATAGAATTTGCCATGAGCTTATTCAATCATTAACTGAACAATTAAGAATCCACCAAAAATTGAAAATAGGAAAATCGTGAAATTTTCACTGGTTTAAAACTGGTAAGAAAAGATTTTGTTTTGAACCAAGAAAAGTGTAACGAACTCTTATGTAATAATATCGATCGTCCTATATGATCGTGAATGTTGGACAGGTGAGGACGAGACTTGAGGCTACAGAACTGGGATATCAGGGACAGAACATGTGAGCAACGAGGAAGAGTTAAGGGAAATGGAGACCAAAAGGACAACTGAACTTTCTGGGAGAATTTCATACTCACAGGGCATACTGAAGGCAATGTGATATGAGGGAGACATTGGGTAACCCACCTAACAGGCTTGTGTAAATTGATTTTACGAGAGGGACTGAAAGTTATGGCAAGGGGATAATGTTATATATATATATATAAGGTTTAGTCAGAAGTATTTTTCGCTTTTCAGATTTTATTTTAATGACGAATGTACTAATCTAACTACTAATTATAGATGGCAGTTAAGAATAAGTTTGGAGTACACTAACATAACTTAAATTTTGTACAGCAGTGGCAGCGTACACAGTGGATTAAAAGAAAAAAAAAATCTGCTCTTCTCCATGACAGCGAAAGAATAACACAGGAAAGATATTTGGAACTCGGTTAGGTTGTTTTACCTAATTCGCCATATTCAACTGACATTGAACCAAACTTTTCCGATCGCTGAAAAAAAAAAAAAACTTTGATAGGAAAACTTTCTCTATTAAAAACCAGATTCAAAGTCTTTTCCACATCAAACACCGCAGTATTTTACACAAAAGACACTGAAGATGTATCTGATAAGTATCAACAATTTATTATAAATGATTTAGTTTAGTGGTTTTCAACTTTTTTACCAAATGAACCCTTTTCAGTATACGCCAGAATTGAGGTGACTGATTTACATATGAAGTCACAAAGACTATAAATAGCTACGGCTATTACCCATGAGGAAGTTGAGTGCATACTACTTCCCGCAAGTAGTTAACTCTACAAAACAAGAATGTCATTTGTCCACTTTCCAAGATTGTCCGACTCAACAGGTGAATTCCAAATAATATGTATATATTATTGAAAATTTTAGTTCTTTTCCATATGAATACGTATAGATTTACCTGGATTATTTTTATAGAGGAGTTTTGCAAATTAGACTATGTTGTTAGATTTTTTAAAATTTGAAGAGCTAAAGAAACCAATTAGAAAAGATACAACTCAGTCCATAAGACGTTTGGCACGTGAGGGAGGAGTTTCAATTATGACAGTCCAATGAGCAGTGAAAAAATTACTTGAAAATGAAAGCGCTAAATACATTCTTATTGTTCAAAGTAGAGTCCAATAGCTTTATAAAAAAAACTCGGAGAATTCCAGTAAGACATCGTTAATCATTTGTAGAATACAACAGTTCGAAATCTTAATTGGACAATTTTGCTGTTACACGATTTGGACAATTTTGCTGATACATCCGGTATATATAAGATAGATTCAGGCGAGAAAGATTGTCTAGAACGACAAGAATTCCAGTAAGACATCTTTAATCATCTGTAAGATACAACGGTTCGAATCTTAATTGAACAATTTTGCTGTTACAAGATTTGGACAATTTTGCTGATACACCCGGCATATATAAGATAGATTCAGGCGGGAAAGATTGTCTAGAAAGACACAGTGAACCAACTTTCCTAGCAGCAGGCCTATCAACCCTATCCACGTTATTTAAAGCCACAAATGTTTTTAGATTTTAAGAATGTTTTGAGAGATAATAATGGTTTTAGTGACATAAATCTTGGTGGAGTAATGGATAGCGGCTCGGATAGAGGAATCGGAGAGCCGAGTTCGAATTCCAGTCGAATCCATTACATTCACTTACGTGCTAATACCCTTGGGAAAGATATGAATCCTCTTCTTCTCCCCACGCCCCAGCTAAGTATCAAGACAGACCTGGTTCTATAGCCTTGGACGGCAATTGGTCTACCGCAGAAAGAAATGGCAACCTACCGAGAAAAAATAATCTGTCTCATCAGTCATGTATCGAAAGATACATGATCGCCTAAGCGTGTATCACGCATGGCATATAACTGACTGACATAAATCATACTAATTAACGTATAAATGTAGAAGAAGAAATTGATTCATACCTTTCTCAATGGTATTTGTGCGTAAATCTATATAACGAACCAAACCTGAACTCCTATGTGGTCGCCCATCTAGTTACTAACCAGACTTGACGTTGCTTAACTTCGGTGATCGTACGGGGACTGGTGTTTCATCGTGCTGTGACCGAAAACCACTCAAGGTAGAGTTATTGAATGATGTGAGTGTTATTGATGTATAAATAGATGGCGTGTGAGAGGAGGTGTATTCATACCTTTCCCAAAGTGTGTATGTGAATCTAACGAAGCCGACCGGCATTCGAACTCAGTTCTCCGATTAACAATTTCGAGCTGTTATCCTTTGCGCCACCCGAACATCCAAGCTTACAGCACTTGATATCTGCACTTGGTCATCCATGTAGGTACTAACCAGGCTCACTGATAATCAACTTGATCGTACGAGAACCAATGTTTCAACCTGATATGGTCGTAATCCCTTTAATATGATTGTTAGGGGACCTTACCCATAATAACATAATGGACTATTCCATACGTAATAAATACTGCACCTCAAAAGGAAGCAAGGAGTTCAGTCTGAAGTCGGGCGACCGGATGACCGGCTGATCGGTTGAACTCTCTGCCTTCGGGGAGGAACCCGAACGAGGCTACGCCGAAGGGCGGAGTCACTTTTGGGGAGGTAAGCCGACCCTGAACCCGTTTATACGGGTTCAAAGGGCATATTTTTAGCCGAGTCCACGGGCTAGGAGATCCCACGTTAAACCGGCCTTGTGCCACATGATGCCCTCGCGGGGTGTGACTAAATACCGTTCCGTCCGAAGTCTAGAGTTCCGTCTGAAGTCTAGAGTTCAGTCTGAAGTCTAGAGTTCAATCTGAAATCTGGAGTGAAGTCCGTCAGAAGTCTGTCAGGAGTCCGTCAGTTAGTCAGTCAGAGCGAGTCAGTCAGTCGAGTCAGAGGCAGTCCGAAACAGAGTCGCGTTCAGACAATTACTACTAAACCAGATTGTTCGTACTAACACTTTCTACTTCTCTGTATATATTCCTGTTTGTAATATATCTGTGTTATTCGATATCCGCCTTCGAGTTCTTCTTTATTGGTTCTATTCTTGGACTATCATCGTGGTACAAGGAACCGGACCATAACAAAGATAAAGAATCCTTAGCTGATATGTTCTTCCACAGGGAGTTTATAAAGTTCGTGTGCATTTTTAATACTTTTAGCTTTGATTTTAGGGAATTTTATATCAAAGTGGTTAAAATGCTTTCGTGCGACGCTTTTCGTCATTTAGGACTTCATCGGACTAAAGTGAAAAATTAAAATATTCTTTTAAAATATATGAGTCCTGGGTATGACGATAAACTACATCCGGCAGTAAGGCCTCTGATCGGGAGATTGGATTTTTTGAGGAGCATGGAACCACCTCTTAATTGCTGTTGATCGCGGGTCCACCCTGACCTGGGGTAGTACCATCTGCTAGGGTGCCTCCAAACGCAAACAAAACTCTGTGGAAGTATAAACAATTCATTTTTATGTTAAAAACAACACCAATTCACTTTTTATATAAAAGAATTATCATCAATACATCTTTGTAGCAAAATTACCAACAATAACATTTTAAAGCAAAATGATAAGCAATGCATTTTATCTGAAGTTGACTGCATACAATCTCCCAGAAATTCATACAGAGATGTCCTCAAAGACACATGGCACAGTGGATAAAGGCATAGTTAGATCCAGTGACAGGACCCAAAGAATGTGAGTTCAATACCCGGTTAAGGCAGTGGAGAACTTGGAGAGGGGTGAACAGGAGATAACTGACATCCATCACACATGGCACGTGGAACTAAAACTGTCTACCCCAGCGAGTGAAGTAAAGGGTTCTGTTCGACATTCCAACCACCTGAAGAAGACCGAAGCGTACAGCAGCCGAAACGTTGTGATAAATATGGCAACAAAGATGAAAACGATAGTCTGAACAAGGAAAATAGTGGGCATACGATTTTGTTCAAAATATTTAGATTTCATACATTAAATACACCAGGGAGGCTGATATGCCGCGAAACAAATTCAAGGGTAAATTTGCTGTGTAACACCCGAACTCAGTTCGCATTAAAAAATTCTAAAATACTTACATTTATATGTAATTGTACATGTTCCATTCAAATCTGGCTTGATAAATGTATAAAATCTACCATTTTGGAGTTATCGACAGTGAAAGTTTGGATTCATTCGCGTCGCGGGCAGTCATTAATCGCGTTGTTTTTATTCATTCGCTGCAGAATAGATATCAGTATAGGTATCATTGCGCAAACTGTGCGTGTTTACATAAATAGTTCTCGTGCGCAGTAACTGAGACAAATTTAGACAAGAAAGATCAGCGAATGAATTCAAACTTTCATTGTCGATAACTCCAAAACGGTAGATTTTATCAAATTTATCAAAGCCAGATTGGAATGGAGCATGTACAATTACATATAAATGTAAGTATTTTTGAAATATTTCATACGAACTGTGTGCGGGTGTTACACTGCAAATTAACCAAATCAAATAAACCATTAAAATATATGTTTTCGGGAATGTAGTCGAGCCGACTTCATTTAGTTTCTTTTTGTTTATTGTCCAGTTTTTTCTTACTATTTGAAAAAAAAAAAAAAACGATCATTGTTCTTTTTTACCTATTATTATTTTTAATTTTCTTGGAACTTCGAAATGACTATTTTCCCCTCATTTTTAATGACCCATGGCTTCACTAAAAGAGAAAATAAACTACATTCTTTTGCTGGATGAGCCAAAATAATTCGCTGTTGACCAACGAAGGTTTAGAAATAATTAGAATAACGGAATACCACACAGGAAATTCGTATCTAAGTGGATGATAAAGTTTCAAGAAACAGGCTTTTGTCAATGATAAACGACGGTCTTTTGGCAGACTAGGTGTATGTGAAGAAAATGTAAAATCGTACAAGAACATAAGAATAAATTTAAAAAAAGATATTTTCTTATCCTTTTTACGAATTAATTCTATCTTGTATAGTTACAAAACTATAAGCATTTAGATCAACATATGAAGTTAATAAAACCCTGCGTCTTTTTAGAGAAAGTTTTTTGTTTATATATAAGCGCAAAAAACTGATATAACTGCTATGTGAACAAGTATATTTTTTGGCTTAAATTTAATGTTTTGGAAAGAAATGCACGTGTGCCATTTTGAAATACTGTTTCAAAACATTTTTTGTTAATATTAAGAGGTAATAGCTCAGATACAATATTAAAAAAAAAAAGTACAATATTTTTTTTAAAAAAAGAAAGAAAAATTTTTTTTTTTTTTAAATAGGTTCTTTAAAGTTTTTGTAGTTGTGTGATTCAAGTTTTAATGTAAAATATATCTTTTATTCTTGCATTAGATTATGAACTACGTTGGTTATTTATGAAAAGAATTGCAGGTTCGAGGTATTTTGGCGGAAGAAATATCTTGAAGAATGTCTGCGACCGGGAGAATTTTTTCGAGGGTAGTCGTGACGAAAATACTCTGGTTGAATGACTCAGGGCTAGGTTAGTCTTCGGCTTTCATTGTCTGATAAACTCTGAAATAGATTGCAGAAAAGTTCCGTTTTAAAATGTGATTTCAGTTCTTAATAACATATAACTGAATTGTATGACTGTATAAATAATATCACTGTACTGTAGGACATCTTATTATTAATGTGAACTTCATTTACCTGGCTTAAGTTTTATCGAAATCACTCAGTACACCAGAAGCCGGGAATGAATTGCAACAAATTTTTAAATATAAAATTGTGTATTATTTTTTTTACAATAATGTTTAGTCTATACAAGGCCCAAGGGCAACTCGAGGTAGAGGGTTACAGAGTAACACTGAATAATTTCTATAGAATTATTGCTTTTCTCGCAATATAATTTTGGAAAAAGGAAGCGACAGCATTCCGTTTATCTCTTAGAAGCAGTCATAGTTTCGAAACCCACACACATTGGTAAATTCCTCACCTCAAAAGCGCTAGCTGATCACTCCACTGACCTAAGTAGAGGAAAAACTGGCTGGTTACATTCAATGCATCGAAAACCAAACTTGTGACCATGATCATCAAGTAGGCTCTGAATTTACGCCTATCGCGATAAACGGGCATTCTCTCAGAGAAATCCCCAGTTATGAATGTCTGTTAGATCTTCTGTTCAACACAGACCTCAAGTGGAACTCGTATATACGATACACAACTAAAGATGCTGGGGAAAAGGTCGGTTCCCTGTACGACTCTAGTATGCACCTGACTCCCTTTGCTATCCTCTACCTTTACAAGTACCAGATCCGATCCAAAATGGGGTACTGCTGCCATATAAGGACAGATGGTGCTCTGTCTTTCAATATTCGAATAATTCATCAACCACAAGATGCCTTGTCGGTGATGAATTATTTTCCACGCTGCAATCCCTTTCCCAGAGACGAAACATTGTAAGACTCTCACTACTCGATCATTATTTCTATGGAAAGTGTTCAGATGAACAACATTCCTTCGTTCCAGCATTTCTAACATTCACGGCTAAGTATATCGAAGAAAAACGATGAATTACCTCGTTAAACCAAGCGACAGCGTGTCGCGTGTATCCTACGACGGAAATGGGGTGAAAAAGAAATTTACTTGCTGAAAAAGGGGCACGTTTTCTGCACGATATGATGAAAACGGAATATTTAAATTAGAAAAAAGTCAGTCGCCTTAAAAGTATTTTGATATGTTAATAATGTGCGTCCTCTCCCAGTCGTCGACGAATGTGAAAAATGCTCGGCGATAAAAGCAGTTTGTGTTAGAAAGAAGGAAAGAAGGAAATAAATAAATAAGATAAATAAATAAATAAATGAAATAAATAAATAAAAATAAATTAAAATAAATAAATAAAATAAAATAAACAAATAAAATAAAATAAAAATAAATAAATAAATAAAATAAAATATAATAAAATAAAATAAATAAGTAAAATAAAATTAATAAATAAATAAAAAAAATAAATAAATAAAATAAAATAAAATAAATAAATAAAATAAGATATAAATAAATAAATAAATAAAAATGAAATAAAATAAATAAATTAATAGAATAGAATAAAATACGAATAAATAATTAAATAAAAATGAAGATAAATAAATAAAATAAAAATAAATAAAATAAAATAGAATAAAATAAAATAAAATAAATAAATAAAATAAAATTAATAAATAAATAAAAATAAATAAATAAATAAAATAATAAAAGATAAAATAAAATATAAATAAATAAAAAAAATGAAATAAAATAATAAATTAAATAAATAAAATAAATAAAAATAAATAAATAAATAGAATAAAATAAAATATAAATAAATAATCAAATAAAAAATAAAAGGTAAATAAATAAAATTAAAAATGAATAAATAAAATAAAATATAAATAAATAAAAAATGAAATAAAAATAAATAAATAAAATAAATAAATAGAATAAAATAAAATATAAATAACTAATTAAATAAAAAATAAAAATAAATAAATAAAATAAAAATAAATAAATAAAATAGAATATAAATAAAATAAAATATAAATAAATAAAATAAAATAAAATATAAATAAATAAAATAAAATAAATGAATTCGGGTATTTAGCGGCTGTCGGTGCTTGAGTTATTTTTCTGACTGGTTACGTGTATTGGGATTTATGAGATAGTCTCTTCGAATCGAGATTTCGACATTTTCTTTCATAAAAATATGTTTTAATTTCAAATATAAAGTAAAAACAATAAGTTAAGTAATATGCAAAAAGCAATATTGCATTTTTATTAAATAAGTATTTGTTATTTTAATCATTAAATTGTTTTTTTTTAAATAGTGGGAGTATTTAGCATGTGGAATAATAAAAATTGTTAATTTTCCCCCCAAATTAGTGAAAGCCAATTTTACTCTAGTAAAACCAATTGTACTTTGTACCTCCTTGCCTGTTTACACCTCTCCCCAAAATTTGGTTTCGATCGCTCAATGTATGGCTATTTTAGACGGTGTGACGGAGGGCCGGACTAACAAAAGTCACAGAATTTTATATATATATATATATATATATATATATATATATATATATAACTATGATAAAAACACTGTACTAAGTGTATTCATAATGAAAGTGATTACTTTGTTTGTTATAGTCTGATTTTTGTTGATCTAGGATTTGAACGGAACATTTTAACGTTCATTCAAATTCCGATTAAGTGAAGAATGCAATAGCATATATTTGCCGGAAATTTGATTTCGTTTGCTTAAATTTCAAAGAGCCTTATTCTCAATAGAATTAGAAGACTTCAAGTGGGGTTAAAGATATTACATTTATAAACGTCCTTTCGCCAAAAAAAAAAAGAAAAAAAGAAAAAAAAATGATAAAGGGAGCGAGGTCAAAAGAAAGGATGCGACTGATCGATAGAGAGGGATCAAGAAGTGGAAAGAGAGAGTGGTGAGTGAATTATCGGAGATCGAGTGGGAGAAACCAAAGCTAAAGGACAGAGTTGAGAGAGAGAGAGAGAGAGAGAGAGAGAGAGAGAGAGAGAGAGAGAGAGATCGGAGGAGAGAAAAAGTGATGGATGAGAGAGATCGGTGTTAGATTGTTGAAGAGAGATTGAAGAAAAGAGATCGCAAGCTGATCGAGGGAGAAGGTTCGAAGGAGAGAGCAAGAGATCGAAGCAGAGAGAGAGAGAGAGAGAGAGAGGCTGTAGGAAAGAAAAAGTGATCGATGAGGAGTGTGAGTGAGAGAGAGAGAGAGAGAGAGAGGGATAAAGATCAGAGGCTGATCGAGGGAGAGATCAAAGGACAGATCGAGAAAAAGGGTTCGATGAAGGAAGCAAGAGATCGAGAGGGAGAGAGAGAGAGAGAGGGGGGGGAGGGAAAAGAGTGGTTGAAGAATAGAGAGAAAGAGAGAGTTCCAAGGCGAGAGCAAAAAATCGGAGAGTGCTAAAGATCGGAGAGTGTTTTGAGATCGAATAAGAGATTCCGACAAACAGTGCTCGGAGGAGAGAAAGAGAGATCGAAGGGATATATATATATATATATATATATATATATATATATAGAGAGAGAGAGAGAGAGAGAGAAAATGATCGATGAGGCGAGTGAGTGAGAGGAGTGAGTGGAGTGGGATAGGCGGTAGATTGATGAAGAGAGATCGGAGGCTGATCGCGGGAGAGAACGAGGCAGAAGATTCGAAGGAAAGAGCAAGGCATCGAGGTAGAGAATGAGAGAGATGGAGGAAAAGAATGGCTTAGAAAGAGAGGAAAGGGGAGAGAAGAGTGAGAGAGTCCATAATTTCACACAGGTTGGTTATATGTCAAATACAATGATGATTAACCGCTGCGCTATTCAGGAATCCTTCTGCAATACACAGCAATTATACACGAACGATAGCATATGATTACCAAATACAGTAAGCTGAACTGGATAGGGGGGTAGTAAATCATTGAGGATTATGCACTTACCTTGGATTCCACAGCGGTTCGACAAAGCAACCGGGGACTAAGATATCGGTACTAAATATAGGACAACGGAAGATATTTTTTTATATACCGTATCCTTCAGGATGCAGAGAATCAAGGTTTTTTTACAACGTCCAAGTCTTTTGTTGATCTAAGAAACTTATGACGTTTTACCATCTCCCTTTGTCTTTGATTTTTTTCCTCATTCATTCATTCAAACTCGTTGAATAGATTACGCGCTGGAGTAATGGATAGCGGCTCGGATTGAGGAATCGGAGAGCCGAGTTCGAATTCCAGTCGAATCCATTACATTCACTTACATGCTAAAACCCTTAGAAAAAGGTATGAATCCCCTTCTTCTCCCCCCCAGCTATGGGTAAAATAGCAGAACAGACTGGGTTCTATAGCCTTGGATGGCAACTGGTCTACCGTAGAAAGAAATGGCAACCTACTGCGGGAAAAAAATCTGCCTCGTCAGTCATGTATCGAAAGATACATGATCGCCTAAGCGTGTATCACGCATGGCACATAACTGATGTCCTTGGAGAGTTAAGTTCTTTTTAAGTTCTTTTTTTATGATGTTTCTTTAGAAATTTCGACTGTCTCGTTCTGATTGTAAGTATACGTTTCTTGTAGTTCCTATTTAGCTTAAAATTTCCTGTCCATAGTATTTCCAGATATTACTGGGAGCATCTTATCTTCTCATCATCTGTGAAACGACCATTCAGCGTCTACTTCCCATCGACGTTATTGTTAATGGTTAAGAAGCTTGTCTCGCTACATCAACTACGAATGAATAGTGCACCATACATTGGGCCTTGTGCCACATCTAACCGTAGCTTAGATGTGGTACCATTTGGGAACTTCGGCGGGGTTTTAGCAAGTTTATCTCGCTAGAACAATTACGACCGAGCAGTGAGCTGTAGAAAACGAATGCAAAAAATTATGGTATTTGTGGTAAAAAAAGAAAAGAAAAGAAAATCATTTCTTCAATTAAATATTTTTTTAAATATCAAATTTTACAGGGTAAAGAATAATGTTGAACCTAACTGTACACACACACTTAAAAACACACACATACACATATATATAAACTTGTAGCCTCTGTCTGTTTGTTTGTTGGCGAACTCCTCGAACCATATATATTCTGAAAACTACATTACCCCGGGTACCAAAATTTAAATCTGAACAATGGAATGACTCCTAGGGTACTCTTAGGGTACTTGGATAAGTATATTTCGTTTTGATCAAAGTGGATCCCCAGAGCGGGATGGGAATGCTGGGCAACCACCACTGAAAATATTTTCCATTTTATTTAAATTAAATTTAAATTTGAACAAAGGAATGACTCCTATCCAAAATATAGAAGGAGAAAGCCAGAAGATGGAGGTGTGGCACCATTTACGAGGCAGAGAAAGGAAGAGAAAGAAAGGAAGGCAGAAAGAAAGGCGAGACGAATCGTAGGTGATAAGCATCCACACACACGGCTAAGAGACAATGAAAATATTGATAAGTAACAAATGAAAAAGGGTGTCATTACAATGACAGGGAATTTCTGAGGAAAAAAGAAAGCAAAAGAAAGAAGGAATCAGATGTGTTTTGATAACGGCTGTGTTATCTAGGCTGGACCACTGGCCAGGGAAAAATTCAAGTGAAAATGCTATTTCGATAAGTGACGAGAAACAGGCCACGAAAAAAGGACTTTTAGACAAATATGAAAAATTAAATCCCCACAAGCAGTCTCGCTGACCGAATTCTTTTCGACGAAACAACTTTGGCCTGCGATAATAAAATTATGTTATCAGGAATATGTACCGAAGGAAAATGAATGGGGACCCAGAAGTGTTTTTCTTTCTTCCTTGGAGGCAACAGACTGACTGAAAACTTTGGGGATATTTCTTTTTTGAAGCCATGTTAAGAATACCACCCATCTTGATAAATTAGCGATAACATACCTGACAAACACCACGTGTAAAACAAGAGTTTTCATATTGTCCGTTGCGACTAGAAGGGTGATAACGGCGATTGAAAGGAAGAAAAGGGAAAGAGAAGAGATAATTTTTTTTTTAGTTAAGCAAGATATATATATTTTTTTTCCCGAAATAAAGCCACGGATTGTTCACGCCCGACTAAGACATCATTGGTCAAGTGGTGATCACGTGACGCACGAAGGAGGAGGAAAGATACCCGACCAACACCTCATTGGCCGAGAGTGATCACGTGACGCACGAAGAAGGCTGTCGACGCCCCATCCAGAGTAAAAGTATGAGAAGCTGCTACGAAGAAGTGGGGAGGGCAGTTCACGCCCCTCAGAGGTATGGTGAGAAAGTGGGAGTGAGGAAGGGTTCCCAAAAATGGAAAAGAGTGGAAAATCCCTAACCAGAAATAAAAGAGGTGGATATGTATTTAGAATTATCAAGGAACCCCCCGACGCCAACAGAACCACCCCGGTTTTGGTCGGCGTCAATAAAAGCGAGGCCCCAAAAGGCAGAAAGCAGTTCGGGCTCTGGCAGTTTCCAGTTGAGTTTCCAGAGTTCGCGCTCGAGTTTCCAGAGTTGAGTTCCCAGAGTCAGTCTCCAGTTGAAACCGCCTCGCAGTTCAGCTGACCAAGATTCACGCAAATTCCGGACTCCTCTTCAACCCAAGAACAATTATTTTGAAGAGCGACTTAGAACCAGACCACCGAAATAAGTTTTTCGACTTTCGTCCAAAGACACACCGAAACACCAATTTCGTAGAGAGCAAACAACTTGAAGCGTTAAAACTTGCCTAGCGGAAACGACGTGTCACAATCCACAGAACGGGTCGGGAGATAGATGCAGTCCTATGTATCGAACAACTAGACATAAAGTTTGTTACCTTTTTCTTTGATACTTTGAACTTTTTGAGTTTTCATTTTATTTTCTTTTATGCATATTTGTAGTATCACCCCCGTTGAACTCGGTTTGCATTACGGCCCCAACCACTGTTTGATCTCGTCTGCCCAAGATCAATTCACAACGTGGGTAGGCGGACTGGAGATCAATGCAGTTACCTTGGTAACCAGGCGTTGGAAGCGAGTTGGGAACGACGAGGCTGATATCAAATCTAACCAGATTCCCACCCGAATCACCAAGAGGTTAGAACGTCACATTTGGGTACCGCGACCGATACCAAGCCAGTTGGTCGTCACAGGACGAGACAACACGACTGACGCGACAGGCGGACGTCACGTTTGGAGCAGCGACACCCGAACGGAGCAGCGAGGAGCGAACAGCTGGCGCCGCGGCGAGGACGTCACAATTGTTGCTGTTTGGGGACGTCACAACTGGTGCCGTGGTAGATCAGGATAGAACGTCACAGTCGGCGCTGCGATCGGGGGGACGACGTCACAGAGGTCACATTGGCAAGATAATTGAGTAATATTGGAATGCATAATATTTCTCCACAAATTATATCAATAATTTAAAATCAATCGTCATTTTCTTAAAAAAAAATGTTTAACAGGGTCCTTAGATCACAGCTCACCGCCGGATCTTACGCGAAACGCTGTTTACGTGTTTATCACTGTGTTTAAGCAAGGGAGATAATTGATCTCGCAAACTTTTTCGAAAAATTAAGATACACACGTGTTACGGAATACTATAACTCTTATAAAGCATACAATTCTAGAAAGATATGGATCTTTGTTCGATTTTAAAAATTTAGGGGGCCATATCTGAACGAATCGCAGGTTATTTTCTAAATAAAATCTTCATTAAACACAATAAAATTCACCATAAACTTTCTTTCAATACAATCTCCTTGGCGTGTTTACATTGAAAAATATAGTTTGACGCGAGTTCTTTAAAAATAAATATAATTACACTTCTTTAGGGTTTCTTCTTAGAAAAATGGGGGCTGAATCGCGGCTAAAGGTAAAACTGAAATCAAACATTTAATAAAGAATTGTTATTTTAAACATTTCTGCCCATCCCATCCTAAGTTTATATATATATATATATATATATATATATATATATATATATATATATATATATATATATGGCAATTTCTGTCTATCTGAGCAAATCTGAGTTCTCGACCTACAAGCGCACAAAAACTACGGCAAAGGCGTTCACAGGTGTATTGTTTAATAAATGTTATCTCCCACTCTAATATTGATGAAACTTTGCATACATATTAAACTAACATCCAGTTCGTTACTAAGCTAATTTTTTTTTTATAAAAATCTATAATGGGACTTCTAGGGCTCCTAGGTAACAGCTCGCTACTTGGCCTTACGGACGTGTTTCACTGTATTCAGCATTTAGTTTAATATGGAATTATTTCGTTTCAAATTTCGCCATATGCATCATTAAATTCTTCAGGTTCGATTTTATTAAATACAAAGAAGTTGGCTCGATTCATTCGGACATTTAAATATAAAACAACATTTAAATTTTGCCATTAACGACATCATCAAAAGAGGTTTAGATGCAGCTGGGTTCCTTCCCACATCGAACCCGTAGGCCTCGACCGCAGTCATGGAAAGCGGCCGGATGGCATTTACCATTTTCTCTTTTAGTCGAGAATCAAACTCTGCTGTTAGTAACGTGTAACACAACTCAATCTGTTAATTATAACTCGAGTAATGAATGTTTTTTTTTTAAATTTAATATAAACATATTAAAATAATAAAAAAAAAATTACCAAGTAATAATGTAAATAATCCACAAACCTATTTCATTTAGAACCTCGCATTTATGTTATGTATCTATTGCCAGACACAAAAGGCAGAATGGCGAAGTTATAGAAATCCTTCATCATCATCACCTACTACATCTTGTAGGTTAGAGAACGGACCCAAGAAAAGCATCCGGTTTTATCAGGTTCATAATTAGCACCGTCCGTTAGGACATTGGAATTTTATTTTCCATCTTATAAGAAGGAAGATGTTTGAATCAGAAAGATGGTATTTTTAAGCTTTTACATAACGATTGCTGATTCATTGTTCACGCATAATTTCGGGGCTATTCGTAGAATGACTGCGACGGTACGAGCAACTGAAGCAAAACATGATTACTCCACCTGGTAGATTATATATATAAATACACATTGCGTTTTAAGAATAAATGATTTGTTTGCGTTTATTTTTTGCATTAACAACAGCAATGTTTTTTCTCAGATGTAAAGGCGTTTTGTCCGGACAAGGACAACGCACATTCGTATCTTACCAGAGTGAACATTTTTTTAAAATAAGATTTCTCGAATATTCATGCCAGTGGACGAAGAAAATAAATAAATTTAAGAGATAAATGGAGAGTCTACTTAAATATGAGTATCTACTAAAAATAGCGTTTAAATGATAATACATACATACTTATATATATATATATATATATATATATATATATATATATTTCTAAATAATCCATTATTGATTTTTGATCAGAAATTTTTATTACTTCAAACCTTATTATAGTGGATACTGAGTATTTGGAATAGACGGCCCTTTTTTTTTAAGTGGGCGCTGGTTCCACAGGTAATAAGTGTTTAATACATAAAATGGAGCGTCTATGTAAAATACGATGTTTCCGCTATAACAACGTTTGAACTAATATATATATATATATATATATATATATATATATATATATATATATAGTGTAACCCGGATATAAGAGAGTTGTCGGGACCGGAGAAGAAGTCTCTTATATCCGGGTTTCTCTTATATCCGGGTTTGGTCTATTATATATACATTAACACAGGCTCTAATTTGGGACCAGAGAAAGTATCTCTTATATCCGGGTTTCTCTTATATCCGGGTCTCTTATAACCGGGTTTCACTATATATATATATATATATATATATATATATTAAGACATTATTTATGTTTATACATTCTTTTTATAGATACAAATATTTAAGTAAATGTTCTGTTTTATAATAAATGTATGTAGCCAGGTACCAGCAGATGAAGGTTTTGTGCAGAGCCAACCACACTTTTTGAAGGGCCGAATAGTGGTACACCAAGTGCCACAAGGTCCCCAAACGTCCCTCCGCAGCTTTTGCATTCAGAGTTATCCTTCTCCTAGACCAGTTGCCATCCAAGGCTATAGAACCCAATCTGCCCTGCTATTTACCCATAGCTGGAGGGAGAAGAAGAGAATTCATACCTTTCCCAAGGGTATTTATTAGCATTTTAGTGAATGTAAAAGGATTCGAACTCGGCTCTCCGATTCCTCAATCCAAGCCACTATTCATGATTCCACCGTGCCCCACCTCTTTCTCCCTCCCTCCCTCCCTCTCTCTCTATATATATATATAAAGTTGCAAATTAAAAAAAATAAAGACTTGGGTATTTTAAATCTTTATAAATATTTCAATAGTTAAACATTTTTTCAGATATAGTTAAAACTTTTTTAAACAACATCTAAAGTATTATTACAGTTAGAATATTCGAACACAGTGGCGTTCCATATCACGTGACGTCTGCATCTCGCGACGGACGCTACTTGTAAACAAACCTCTAAAAACAGTTATTTCTGAAGAAAGATCGAGGTCAATCTGAAATATCAAATATATATATAAAGAAATAAATACTTTTCATAAAAAAACATTATTATTTTTTTAATTTTCAACTATTTCTATATATACAGATTAAGAAAGTATACGTGGCTTTTCATTATCCTATATATATATATATATATATATAGTCATCCAAAGACAGACTGTTTCGCAGCTCATCGGTGTGGCTAGACATCCGGTTGCCTCTAGCCAGGATCGAAACCCGACTGAATTGGTGTCAATGGAAGATTCTAACCATTAAGCCGTCGGCGCACGGTAGGGATGAAAGTGAATTTTTTAGCGTATTTATTTTTACAAACACGCCCAGTGACCGACAGTGACTCAATTCGCATCTGCGAAGAGTCTCGCTATATAGCTATAATAGTCACTGTTTACCAACCCACACCTCGTCCCCAGAGAGCTCAACTGAAATTGATATTTCAGGAGCCAATAATATATATATATATATATATATATATATATATATATATATATATATATATATATATAAATATAGATAACTAGACTCGTTTCGAAAAACCCTCGAATTTTTGATTTGCTAATCAAATCAATCTCGAGGGAAAAAAAGGTTTTAAAAAAGAAAGAGCTACAAACATGAACTTCTGCCGTCAAAGAAATCGCACAGATGCAGGTCTGAAGCCCAAAGAAAAACCCCTGATACGAGTAACAACTAACTAACAAAAGAGCTCAATACAACCGTAGAGAGCAGACCTAGATACACCTAGTGAACCAGACAAACCTGTTTAGGTTTCATTTAAACGGATCGTCAGGAAAGTTTGGCTCTTTCCAAACTTTCCCTGACGATCCGTTTAGGTGAAACCTAGGTAGGTTTGTCTGGCTCACTAGGTGTATCTATCTATCTATCTATCTATCTATCTATATATATATATATATATATATATATATATATATATATATACCAGATACTTGAAATTTGAATATTAATTAATTTCTCAGTCTCCCTCTTTTTCTCGCTCAATGTCGAATAATTTTCAACCAAGGATATTTTGTTAATATAACTTCCCAAAACCGAAGTTTTGAATCCCGCCTTTTTTTGTTGATCAGTATTGTACTGGTAATCGTTAAGATTTTAGTGTATGACCTTCAAGTCTGGTGGCTGGCTGTTGGATCAACAAGTCCGAGGGTTTTAAAACTTGCTGTCTGTTTGACATTCACTGTCGGGATAATAATAAAAAAAAAAAATTAATAATCTAGCCAATAGATCCAACGTATTAACGTCCAGTCTCGTCAGTAAGCTCTGTAATAATCAGATTTTATAAATATTTGAATAAAATATCTCTTCTCGCCTTCTTAAATGGCTTAAGATATTTACGATCGTCTCGGACGAGACTGTAATAACTGGAGCGTGTTTAGAGATAGAAAACGCTTGGAACTTATGCGATGACCGTTTATTGCTTTTTCGACCCGGTTCTTTTCTCAAGATTGTGCAACGGCTTGAAGGCTTCAGCCTTTTAACCCACAAGTTCACGATGGCGTTGCGATATCTAGTTCAGTGGGGGATTCAGTGGCGATCGAACTGTTTCTCTTCAAAGCGGTGAAGAACACAGAATATAATTAAGAGTGACGTGGAGTGCTTCAATGAAACTTAGTCTTCTTTGAGTATGGAATCTGTTTCGGTTGGCTAGCGACAGGGTCGAATAAGATGGGAAGAAAATCAAAGATGCAACGTAAAAAAGGAACATTATCCGTTGGAGCTTAGAGAGTTGCCCCTGTGTTCTTTTAGTAATTCAATCTTTATATAGGACACCACCACACATACCCGTACACATGCACGGGCAACACACACATGCACACATTTTTTCAAACGTGCTATTGTTATTAGGAAGGAAACCTTGTTTATTGGCTTCCGTGTCTGTTTCATTCGTTATTATTATGTACAATTTTTTTTCTATAAAATCCTCACAGTATTTAGTATTTTTGAAGTCATCCCTAACATTTTTGTCGACATTTACAAATTCTACGTTTCGTTCAATTTCGCAAACCAATCGATAACATTCGAATAAAGTAATTTGTTTGGAGAAATATTTTGACAAAAACTCTACTTCACGGTTTAATTTTTTAAATTTAATTTAATTTAATTCAATATCAGACTTCATGGTAAATAATTTTTTTGAAGAAAACTATTTTTTTTCCTTTTTAACAACGAAGAATTAAATCTTTAGGATTTCTTACTCTTGAGCATGCAACATACAATTGGCCATACTTAAATAATTCTTTCTGGGGCCAAATTCCAACTTTAAAAGCGTTTGGCCTTGTGATTTGTTTATATTTCTCGCTAAAGTGAACTGGAAAATGGATTCTTGTATATATAAACACCTAAAAGATACGCAAAAAACAATATTGCATTTTTATTAAATAAGCATTTGTTATTTTGATCATGAAATTACTTTTAAAATAGTGGGAGTATTTTGTATATTAAATAATAAAACTTCTTATTTAATAAAAATATTGTGCTAATCTACGCACCATGGTAAAACAAACCCTTTGTACACTCTTACCTGTTTGCACTTCTCCCCAATATTTGGTTTCGATCGGTCAATATATGGCAATATTAGAGGGTGTGACGGACGGATGGACAAACAGAAGTCACAGAATTTTATATATAGATGCTTTCTTTTTTCATTAAAATCAAATAACGTTCATAAAACCGAAACAGTGTCCTTGATGTAATATTTTTGCCGTCATTCCTTGCAATCAAAACGTAATTGTCAATTATTTATCTGAGGCAATGGCAGAGCTTAACGTAGTTTCTAAACTAACTTGATAAACAATTGGAATAATAATAATAATAATAATAATAATAATAATAATAATAATAATTCAGTCGAAAATGCAAAGGTACCAAGACTTGGCAAGATAAATCAGAAATGCACCAAGCAGAATCTCAACGTACCGTGGACCATCTTCCAAAGTCTCTCTGCCTAGAAAAACTGCCTTGGAGATACCTGACATCACTGATGGTGCGTAGGTGGCAGCGCTGCTTGGAATAGCTCATTTGTTGTATTGTGCCTCTAAGCTTCGGGTAGGAACTGATATATAACTAGCATCACTCCACCGAAATAATCAGAAATAATAATAATAATAATAATAATAATAATAATGACAATAAAAATTATTATTATTATTAGTACTGCAAAGATTACCTTAAAGTACCAACGTCATTCTTCCATAATCAACCTACTCCTAACCATCTTGAAAATACAGAAGAAAGATACGGCACCAAGTAATGATCGAACTTCCTAAAACTTCATATGGTTGTTCCAGGCGATCTTTTTATGTATTTCCCTATAATACGCACCTTATAGCTAAGTGTAGAAATACCAGAGACGTGTCGTCCAGTTAGGCAGGGTAGGCGGTGTCTACTCTGAATAAAATAAATCAGCAGCTACATTTTTCATCTTTGGCACGATATACAGCTAAACCAACATAATTATGAAGGTATTCTGATTATTATGAATATAAAATTCAACATATATTTTCTTTTTTGTAGATTTACTACATAACGTCAGGCTAACCTGACGGCACGTGACTGAGTCACACTTACGTACAAGTTATTCCAACTGGATATTATTTTTCTTTTTGCCATTACCTTTTTATCTTATTCGTTATTCAGTCGTCGTCCCATGAAAGAAAACTTAGCCAAAAGGAAGATTAAAAAAAATAAAATCAAATAAAATCTGCGGAACCATAGTTACAAAAATTTGAATAACAATTATTTGAAATGAAGTGTGAGAATTTCGGAATACAGTGTAACCCGGATATAAGAAACCCGGATATAAGAGAAACCCGGATATAAGAGAGATTTTCTCTGGTCCCAAATTAGAGCCTGCGTTAATGTATACATATAGACCAAACCCGGATATAAGAGAAACCCGGATATAAGAGACTGCTTCTCCGGTCCCGACAACTCTCTTATATCCGGGTTACACTGTACTATTGAAAATTGGAATTTTCTAGAATCATTCTTCCGGCTGTGGTAATTAAATGACAAAATGGAAAAAAACAAAAAAACAACGCGTGTAACGCGTCTCGACTTTTCAAAGCACTTCATCAGAGTAAGCTAATGTTGTCCTGTGGCGGGACAATTTCTGTCAGTTCTACAGATCAATCTGTACTAATTTCTACGACGTAGACTGTACTCACTTGACCTTGTCCCCTCAGATTATCAATTGCAGTATTTGCCTTCGCACAAGATGAGTTTTTTTTAAAAAATTTTAAATGTGCTAAAACCTGCCCTTCACCTAATAGAGGCATATTACAGATTGGAGACGAGTGAGTGCTTTACCAGTAGGTTATAGCATCGGATGTGTCTGAGTCCATAAAGCCTAAAAATTGTTACTAGCAATAAACTATTTGACAATAAACAAATTATAACAGTGTTGAAACTTGACTAATGCATGGAATAATAATGCAACGCAAAAGGTACTCAGAAGAAAAATGTATTGAAACAAGAAAGTGTACACAATATTTACATATAGTCTTTTGTATATTCCTGGTAAGACCATTCCTGGAGAATGTGTTGACTGAGTCGCAGTCGGGCAGAGTCTCTGGTTGAATCTCTTGATTCCTTCCTCTCTTCCCGGTACCAACCATATTTATATGGTCGGTACTCCACTATGCAAATTAGGTGGATCCTACCACAACAGACAGTAAATAATTATAAAATATGTATCGTAGTCTGTACACTTTGCTGAAATAGCAGTTTCTATTAGATTGCATTCGGTTTTTTTCCCTGTTGCATATTGTATACTACTGGTAATATTCAGTAAAATAATTTTAAGGGATAAAAAATATGACAAAGTAGAAGTTTTGGTTGGACACGTTTCATTCAATGGCATTAGAAAGCACGAAACGCGTCGCAAATAGACGTTATTTCCCACTTTGTCATACGCCCCTCCCCAATGTTATACTGTATAACATTTGATATTTTTGTTAAAATAATGAGTTACATTCAGTTTATTTGTGTACTATCTATTCGTCTTGGCATAAATCAACTGGGCGTCACAATTTAAAAACTGCGCCAACAAACTAAACCAATCTGTTGGATGACAAAAAGTTTCTATAAATGAATAAAAAAAAAATCAATTATCAGATATCAAATGCATAGCTGCATGGATATTAGGTTACTTGAAGAATTTTTGAGCGTTAGAGAATGTTCCAAAACGTCCGAAAGGGTAGAATTTCTGTGAATGTTTACAATTAAGTGAACATCGCTCGAAATTCCGTTTTACTGGCATCAACGCATCTACGTTGTTTGAAAAATAGAATTATCTTTACCTCGCATTTGAGAACATTTTCACTGAGTGAATTCAAAGCGAGCCCGTCCTGGATATGTCGATAAACTACATCCGCGTCCTGGGTAAGACGATAAACTACGTTCAACAGCAAGGCTTCTCATCAGGAGGTTTTGAGGAGCATGGAACCACCTCTTTATTGCTGGTGTTTCCGGAGTCGTATCATCTGTTAAGGTCCCTGCTATGAACAAATAGTTGACCCTCAAACTGGGATCAAAACACTTTGAAAGTGTACAAATAGGTTTTAATACCAGAAATATGTTGTAAAAACTTTTAACAGCAATACATTTTTGAAGAAAAAAATATTACCAGCAATACATTTTTGAAGGAAAATATTACCAGCAATAAAAATGGTCGGCATTAAATAACCCATTGTGGTTGATATGCCGTAAAATAAACTGTTATATTCCGTGCTAATAGGAATATATACTTGAAAAACATGGTGGATAAAATAAGTAAAGGTTTATTGTAAAAACCAATACAATAAGAATAAAGGTAACAGTTATGCACAAGGTCGTCGCATGTCAATCCAGTAGTGAATGCTACTATTGGAAGGTCGGTCGTTCTCGCGTAAGTCTGTTGTACTCAACAGATCCCAGCTAGTAATATTTACCAACTTCCCCACGGGATAGGATGTGGCACAAGGCCGAATTCAATGCCGTAGGCTCGACCAAAAATACCCGGAAAACCCGCATAAACGGGTTCGGCTCTGTCTATCTGCCCGGACGAGGCAGAGAGTTTGACAGCAGCTAAGAGTTGAGTAACAGATCCCAGCTAGTCGATATTTACCATTCTCCTCACGAAGTATGATGTGACACAAGGCCGAGTTTAATATGGGGCAATACGAGCCCGTAGGCTCGGCCAAAAATTCCCCGCAGTTCCCGTATAAAACAGGGTCGGGTAGCTGTTTCTTCGACATAGCCTCGTCTGTGGATCCTCTCTGCCTCCAAGCAGAGAGTTTGAACAGCACAGCTGGAACAGTTCCCAGCTAGTCTCTGTAGTCCGTTGTGTTACAGACACTTATACGTCGTTACTACCTATAATATAGTAACTCATGGGGGTGACAAGTTATTCCCTTACATCACAAACCAAACGAATCAAACCGAGCTTCAGTTCCAACGAAGAGATGCATTAAATTAGATAGGCATCAGGAAAAGAAATACTTGACTATACGCCATTTGAGTGTTTGCGTCCGGCTTTTAGTAAAAAAAATGCGACGTAGAAATCTGAAGGTGTATTGGAATAGCAGAAGATGCCTTCAAAAGCTAAAAAAAATTAGTTAGATTGACTATTTTTTTAATAACTTATCAGCTTTTACAGGCTATTTAAAGCCAGGAAATACTTTTTTTAGAGTGTATGTATTCTTTGTTGGTAATAATTTACAGCTACGATTCGTACTAATGTTGCATAGCCTCCTCGTTTTGGGGAGCTCTTGTGCGACGGGGTCAATTCCATAATAATAACGTTGCTTTCTTCTTTCACGGCCGGTGAGCGCTAGTTGTTTTGTTCGGAGATAAAAGACATCAACAAAGGAAATTTTAAACTACTATTTTATTAACATCGACGTATATATCTCTAACTATTCAGTGGGGTCGCTCTCACCCCCCCCATGTGAAGCCGCTTTCAGACATGAACAGAAAACACGTCCACACTGTATGAATGTTTAGAAACAACTACAGAATAATACAAAAAAACTTTATCTATAATTTCCACACTAGTTCAGCCAATCAAAATCGACTTCCTTTGTTTTGTCCTGTATCTGGCCTCAAAGGTTAAACTGAGGAAATCAGAGCAAAAAATGATAATACACTACTCTAGAAAATAATAGTCTGTTAAACTATTATTTAATACTAATTAATCCATCTCTGGGAGAGAAGAGGTGGATACATACTTTTTCCAAGTGTATTTGCACGTTAGTGAATATGACGAAACCGACTAGAATTGGTACTCAGTGAGGAGAGTTCCAATTCATTATATCAAATCCAAGCTTATAATATCTGTTATTCCCAAGCGGTTACCTATCGTAATTCTGACCAGGCTCGACGGTTTTTAACTTCGGAAACCTGGTATAAACCTAAGTCTAGATTGCCTTAGAAACAATGAAAACTGCGCTAAGCTGTTATGTAATGGGCCCTGAAAAGTTTCCTCACAGATGAAGAGGGGCCATCAGACATCGGAAAAGTAGCAATACAAGGATGCTGATGGCACTATAGACAGAGTATGTTACCAACGAAGACTTTTATGGAAGCGAAAAGGGCACTTAAAGCTTAAAATCAGAAAGAAACAGTTGAAATTTCTTGGAAACATAATGAGGAAAGAGGGATTGAAGAATATGACACTCACATGACATATTGAAATAGAGGGAAACATCGAGTAACCTATCTGTTATGGGATCTTACCCATAATAATAATAATGGACTATTCCATACTTAATAAATACTGCGTCTCAGGAGTAGGCAAGGAGTCAGTCAGTCATTCACTTTCTGACAGTTCGGTTTAACTATCTGCCTTCGGGCGGAGAGGAATCAGAACGAGGCTACGCCGAGGGGCGGAGTCTCTTTCGGGGAGGTAAACCGGCCCTGAACCCGTTTATACGGGTTCAATGTGCATATTTTTCGACCGAGCCCACGGGCTCGGAGAACCCACAATAAATAACCGACCTTGTGTCACATGTTGCCCCAGTGGGGGGAGGGGGTGACTGAATATCGTCAGTCAGTAGTTCACTTTTGAACCGACTGTTCGGTTGAACTCTTTGCCTTCGGGCGAGGAGGAATCCGAAGGAGGCTACGCCGAAGGGCGGATTCTCTTTCGGGGAGGTAAACCGACCCTGAACCAATTTATACGGGTTAAATGGGCATATTTTTGGCCGAGCCCGCGGGCTCGGAGATCCCACGTTAAAAAGGCCTTGTGCCACATGACGCCCTCGTGTGGGGGTGACTGAATATCGTCAGTCAGTAGTTCAAGTCGGGTCAGTAGTTCAAGTCGAGTCAAATAGTCGAGTCAGAAGCAGTCTGAAACAGAGTCGCGTTCAGACAATTACTGCAAGACATTGGAATAGTGATACTGGTCGAGACTACTTGTTCTGCCTACTAAACCTGATTGTTCATACTAACACTTCTACTTCTCTGTATATATTCCTGTTTGTAATATATCTGTGTTATTCCATATCTCCCTTCGAGGTCTTCTTTATTGGTTCTACCTTGGGCTATCACCGTGGTACAAGGAACCGGACCATAACACTATCTAACGAAATTGTGTAAACGGATGACAGAAGAGTGTCTGGGTAGAATAGTAAGGGGGAAAATGTTTCTCTTATTTAGGATAGGAAATTGTGGAGAACCATGATCACTTCCGACCTAAAGGAACACAGCACAGAAAAGAAGAAAAAGCTATAAACTACGTTCAAAATGTCTCAGAATTAGAAATATTGAACAAGTCTTGAAGGAAACGACCACTGGACTAGGATCAAAATACTGTCCATAGCCACAGTTAACAATTATAATTTCTCTAATAATTTCTCACACAAAATTTCTCTCTCTTCTATAAAACCTTCCCGTACTTTGTGGTTAGCTTTTCATCATTTTTTTTCACTATACTCTAAGCAAATACTCTTCTATTCATCCAAGTACATATTTCTAAGTTTTTCTTTTTCCTCTGTGGGCACTTTTCCTCCTGGGGTGTTTAAATTTCCTTTACACTTTGCTTCTCAATATAACAGCCAATCAGATAGGGTCTTTACTAAGCTTAGCATCCCTAACTATTCCTGTACGGCAAGATGATGACACCTGGAGTCAATAAGACTAAATTAAACGTCACTAAGAATTCACTCAAAGGAGAAAATGTCTACAGTTCTATAAAACTTCACAAACTATTCTTTTTCAGAATTGGAATTGTAATTTCCTGGCATGGATTCTGTCTATCAGTCACTCAACCAAGATATTAAAAGTGACAAACTATTAAGACTTTAAATTTTAGGGTTACTTCCATTGTTTATATAACTCTTCTCATACAAATCAATCAATAAATAAATGTATATGGCTGAGCATATATGAAGAGAAATTGGAGATCACTGCCTTCTGGGTGATAAAGTTGAAATAATAGACAGAGAACATCACTGGGAAATACGAAAACTTAAGGAATTAGCGCATATGCCAGGCCACAACCCCCCCCCTTAAGTCGGCCAAGCATAGACACAGGAATACAATATTCGAACCAGTAAAGAAAGCTAGAGAAAAACAATAGCAAAAAATTGTAATTTGAGATCTGGTAAAAAAAAAAATGATTACTGATACATTAGGTTTATAAGTCCCCCAAAATCCACTCACTGACTTTGCGCATGTTAGTTTGTTTTATTAGATACAAATATTGGAAGAATATACAATTCAAGTACCAATTTGCCACTAATGGCCGAGTGGATAAAAGCGTTGGTTGACTGATTCAACAGTGACTTGACTCAAAGAGTTGAGAGTTGTATAACTGGCCACAGCAGAGGGAAGGAAAACTTGGAGAGTTGAGTTATCAAGAGGAATTAACTGAAACTGAGATATCCATGGCAGCTGGTATTAGGACAATCTAGGTCCGTGGACTAAAGGGTTCGGTTCGAAATTCCAACACATATCACGGAAAAAAGGTCGGATCGTGCAACGTCTGAGACGTCGTGAATATGACAATAAAGATGAGGACAACAGTCTGAACAATGTAGTGTAAATAAGTATTCAGTATAAAAAGTCCGAAGACCGTTTACTCTCAAAACATTATGTGGAGCGGTTAGTAAAGATCGGAGATGATTCAAAGAGGCAGACGTTAAATGTTTTCTTGGCTCTCTGTTTGATATTTGCTTCAAACTGTTTTTTTTGTCTTTGTTAACGAAGTAAATCTCGTACCTACTCTCGGTGTTAGAAAGCAAATGAGATTTTAAAAAAAAAATTTCATAAAAAAAAATCATAGTTCTAAATTGGTACTTGAATTGTATATTCTTCCAATCTCTGTATCCAATAAAAAAATGACATGCGCAAAGTCAGTTATAGTTATGAGTTACGAGTTAAACTGGACAGAGCTACATCGATCGGGAATGATATATATCGAGAAAAGTTGCGCGAAATGATCAAAGTTGTTATTTGGTTAGCATAGTTGAACGGTCAGCAACTGGCTAAAAGCCGACATGTAAATTTTTTTTTTATTGCCTTTTTTTTTTTTTAGTTTCGTGTATCCGCTTGAGTAAAGCGTACTGGGCAATTTGCTCGTTTGGTTTTTATATTTTTAGGCGCCAAGAGGCCAGGCGATTCTGTTTTTGCGTACATCCATTACTGCTAATGTCGAAGATGTGGGGAGTTATCAATTTGCTGTTTTTTTTTTTTTCCATCGGAGACACCTCTCGAGATTCTAAAGATCAATTCGTTTATATCTGCCCCCCTCCACAGCATTCCCTCCAAACAGTAAAATAATTTAGCTGCTTGCTTAAAATGCTGCCGTTAAGATGGCTTTGATTTTGACCAGCTGCCCCATATGCGTAATCTTGTGCCATACAAGTTGAAAAAACACTTAAAGTGCATCCGGTCGATTGGAGAAATGGTGTGTGAGCTCATCTCGATAACCATTACAACTGGATTGAGTTTGAGTCTTACTATATGCTATATGTGGGAGGATTTTCCAGATAAGGCAAATACCTATAGAGACTTTCATATGAATGTCATACATAGCGCCAACGAGTTCAAAAATATTTTCACTGCCAGCTGAAAACAATCACATTCTCAGATCAATGTTTTAAAAAGAAAAAAAGCTTCGAGCGAATGAAGCATGCAGATCTTAGCGAGTACTGTCTTTTTTCCAACTTTGTTTTTGTTCCAGTGATTTGGTCCAAAGAGTTGTGAGTTCAATACCTGGCTACTGCCGTGGTGAACAAAAAATTGGAGAGTTAAGTTAAAGAGAGATAACTGATATATCCGGGTGAGGCATGGCACGTGGAACTAGAACAATCGACCTTGATGGACGAAATAAATTGTTTAGTTCAAAATTCCAATCTCCCGAAGAAAGCCGCAGCGCAAAACGGCCGAAACGTCATGAATATGGCAACAAAGAAGAGGACAATCGACCGAACAACGTAAATAGTGTAAATAATTACAACACCGCATTTCAGACATATAGGCAGATATCTATCTATCTATCTGTATGTCTATCTATCTATCTATTGGAGGAGATTCTTACATCCAATTGCCAAGTTCTAATTCCAGTCGGGTTCGTTATAGTTACGCGTAAATACACTTGGGAAATCATTGAAACTTCCATTTCGTCACCAGCGATGGGGTAATTAGTAGAGCTTGTATCATTATTATCTTCCAGAAATACTTAGAATCTAAAAATATTTTCTGGCTTTAAATAACCTGCCAAAGGTTGATAAACGTAAAAAAACAAATCAATCTTACATCCCATGTTTGCCGCTGAACTTAACCTTCACTAAAGATTTTATATGAGTGTCAGATTCACACACACACACACACACACACACACACACACATATATATATATATAATGTCGATCGAATAGAAGGAACAATATTATATAGAAACAGGCAGAAAGAAAAATAAAAACGCGGAAAGAAAAAAAAAGACGTGGAAAGAAAAAAAAAGACGTGGAAAGAAAAACTGTGATATGAATGGTTTTTCTTATTTCCAATTCTTTCCCAGAGGAAAATTAAAATCGGTTCATCTTCATTTGAAATTTAATCTTTTTCTCTCTTTCACTCCTTCCAGTTGACCGACCGTGTGTGTGTGTGTGTGTGTGTGTGTGTGTGTGTGTGTGTGTGTGTGTGTGTGTGTGTGTGTGTGTGTGTGTGTGTGTGTGTGTGTGTTTGTGCCAATGTGACTTTTAGTCAAAGGCCCGCAAATAGATTTCATTTTTGTGGCTTTTCATTTCTTTTTTTTTTCAATTTCCTCGTCTGACAAAATGGTCGTCTTTTCTTCAGATAGATTACATAAATTTGGGAACTTTTAATCGAAAGATCTGTCTCGAGAATCAGAAAATAAAACAAAACAAAGAAAAGGAACAAAAATAGCAAAAACAAAAAAAAAAAGAAAAAAGAAGAAAGAAAGCAAAGTCTGAAATAAGAAATTGCATTAACATTAATAACAGAAATACAATGAGCACGATTTTAGTTTTGTTTTGACACTACTAATGGCAATAGTATTAGTTGTTATTTTTTTCAGATGCAGTTATTGTAGCACAAGTGGTAACAACAACAACAACGTCAGAACTACTACTAGTACTAGAACAACAACAACAACAATAATAATTTCTCGATCCAAACAGATAATGTCATTAAAGCGTCTGACTGCATTGTTAAAAATAAGAAGGGTAGCAAATATCAAATCATTGGCCGGTTACAATGACCTGTAACAATTTTATAGGACTACACAATACACACAGACAGAAAAACAAGAAGAAGAAGGAGAACAACAACAATAATAATAATAATAATAATAATAATAATAATAATAATTAGCACCCACTGGATATAAAATCCGGCAGAGTTGGCCAATATCTGCACTGGAAAATCTGCAACTTCTATGGGAATGAAACTGAAAGAAACTGGTATGAACACCACCCAGACCCGGTTACGGAGATAGGACCTGTTACAATTCTATGGGACTACACAAAACCCACTGACAGAAAAATCAAAGCCAACCGTCCAGATATTGTTATTAAAGACCACAAACAAAAACGGTGCCTCCTTATTGATATGGCAGTCCCTGCTGACTGCAATGTATCTTTGAAGATATTCAAAAAGCTGTCAAAATACAAGGACCTTGAAATAGAAATCTCAAAATGTAACATATGGAAACACCAACAATCCCTGTTGTAGTTGGAGCCCTAGAATTAGTTGGAAAAGATTAGAATAATTGAAGAAATTCCTGGAAGTCCATGCCTTAAAGAAATACAAAACATTGTTCTCACGAATACACCTTACGAAGAGCTTTATCTATGTAAAATATGTTTGTGTTTTTTGTTTTTTTTTCAAAACTGCTCAGTGAAAAATGTCATGATGCCATTTCCAACCTTAGGTTTTGAGGCGTGACCCAGAACGAAATGTGTACAGGCTAGAAATCAAAGGAAATAAAATAATAATAATAATGATAATAATAATTTCTCGGTCCAGACAGATAAAGTGATTGAAACACCCGACCTTGTTAAAAATAAGGAGTGTAGCAAGTAGCAAATCATTTGCTTTATTGTTCCATATGATACAAACGCGAGCTTCGAATTAACTGAAAAGATCGGAAAAATATCAGGATCTGGCTCGGGAGTTATACAAGCTGTTGATATAATTATTGTAGTAATGGGTGCGCTTGGAACACCATCGAGAAAATTGAACGAGATATTAGGGAAAATTGAGACCAAGATTGTAGACCTCCAAAAAACTGGTATCATTTACTCTGAGAGGATTTTCGAAATGTTCTGGAGTTGTGAAGAGTCTGGCTGATGACATGCCTATTGACCACGTCAAGGTAAAACACCAATAATAATAATAATAATAATAATAATAATAATAAATCAGTGGCTGAAGAGCACATGGTTGAAAGCTGAGACAGAAAGCCTTATTACTGTATCTCAGGACCAAAGACTCGTAACCAGATCCTTTTACTGTCGCATAAGAATGGAACTAACCCGAAATGCAGGATCTGTGGGAAATATGATGAAACTGTTGACCATAATATCTCAGGATATCCGAAAGTAGCAAAAAAAAAATGAATATACCCAAAGGCAATGTAGCGTCATATGTGTGCTGGAAAATATGTAAGAAGCACAAAATCGAAACCACTGAGAGATGGTAAGAGCGTCAACCAGAGAGTTACCCGAAATAACGATGTAACTATCCTCTGGGACATGCCAATTCAAAACTTCCAGGAAAATAAAAACCAAATAGACCAGATCTTATCATAAATGAGAAGAAATTCAGGAAGTGTATGCTTATTGACATAGCAATGCCATCTGAGAGAAACACTTCCATGAAAATTATCGAGTAATTGTCCAACTACAAGGACGTGGAGTTCGAAATTAACAGGATGTGGGGAATGAAGATTGAGAGTGTACCAATAGTAATCGTGTATCTGGGCCTCGTGAGAAAAGGAACGGACAAGTTTACTAACAGTGTCTCAGGTAACATCAACATACTAGTTGCCCAGAAGATCACCCTACTAGGAACATTCCATATACTAAGAAAAATTCTCCTATAAGCCTTTAGGACTATAGTTTGGACCTAACTCTACAGGATACAAAGCAGGAAAAGTAACATACACAAATAATAATAATAATAATAATAATAATAGGAGATAGGACCTGTTACAATTTTATGGGACTACACAATACACACTGACAGAACAATCAAAGCCAACCGCCCAGATATTGTTATTAAAGACCACAAACAAAAACGGTGCCTCCTTATTGATATGGCAGTCCCTGCTGACTGCAATGTATCTTTGAAGATATTCAAAAAGCTATCAAAATACAAGGACCTTGAAATAGAAATCTCCAAAATGTGGCATATGGGAACATCAACAATCCCTGTTGTAATTGAAGCCCTAGGACTGGTTGGAAAAGATTCCAGTAGACTAATTGAAGGGATTCCTGGAAGTCCATGCCTCAAAGAGATACAAAAAATTGTTCTGACAAGTACAGCCCACACTTTACAAAGGGCTTTATCTATGTATTTTTGTTTTGTCAGTGGAAAGTGTCATGATGCCATTTCTAACCTTAGGTCCCTGGGCGGGACCCGGAAAGAAATGTGTAAACGCCATAAATCAAAGAAAATAAAAAATAATAATAAAATTAATAATTCTCCACGTTACTCTGTTCGTTAGTTAGCATATGTGTTACGTCCACTTAATACAATATAGATAATGGGATATTTGTTTTGATCATGAGAAAGACGGAAAATGTATATAAGAGACGATGTTTGTTTTTCCATGAGAAAAAGAAAGAAAAAATAGGTCGCGGATAATGGAGGCTCTACCACACTCACGTTTTTAATGCTTGCTTGAGTGAAATAGAAAAACTTGTCAATTATAAATCTTTCCGTTTGAACCCTCTAAATTCTTTAAATAATGACCTGTATTCATCTCTATTATTGCTATATCAATATTAAGTTAAAAATGTTCACCTCAAATATTTAACGATGCAATTCCATTGATATTTTGTAATCTTGAAATATTATTAATAATGCATCCTGGCAGAAGACCACATCTTGAAAGCACAATAAAATTTTCTTAGCAGATGGGGATGATTTAGCAGAAGACAAATTAAAACTGAAAAAAAAAACAAGAAAAGCGGAAAAAATCTCGCGACAGCAATGAAAAATATCGAGAAATCAAGGTGAGAGTTGGGTTGAAGTAATTGGGAAACTCCAAAACAGTTGCAGTAGGATTAGGTAGTGTTTGACTTGACTTGTATCGGTTTTTACCGTGGTCAGGTTGAACCGGCTTCCTCCCGAGCAAGTACAGCATCACGGACCATCGCTGCCCCCGCTCGCCGAAATGGCGAGCCAATCACGATTTCATCGTCGAAGACCCACTACTTGCGGACCCGATAGTACTGCTAGGTCATCCTTGATTGTGGTAGCCCACGTCTTCAGCTGCCCACCGACAAGTTTTCGCCAGCCAGGAAGAGAAAGAGGGTGAAAATCCCCCCCTAAAAGTCCAACCCCTCCTCAACGTGGCAGGGCGGCGGCAACGTGGTAGTGCCAGGGCTATGACGTCGGGAACTTCGGTTCTTGGTAGGGCCACTCAAGGCGGATTGGTCTGGCACCCAGCTGTATTAGGGTCGCAACTCGGCTAAAGGGGCTCTGGTGAAAGTCCAGGAGGTGTCTGTTCCGGTAACCGGCGGCCTCGGGTCGCTCTGTCAATGCGTCTGTGGAAAATTTGCGGCAGTTTTTCCCTTTCCCTCGGGTAGGACTTGGGACCTTTCACTTAATCAAATCCGAATGAATCTTCCTTTGTGAGCGATACAACTAACAAGAATACGAATTAGGTAGTAGTAACACCACATGGAAATATACACTTTCCTTTCACTAAGAGAGTTACAAACAAAACTCTCTCTTCTCTTATACGCATACTTCCTTTCATTTTCTTCTATTGTACCTATCCTCGGTAACTGACGGAACCCGGACATAGCTTATGTAGGTCAGCGAACGTCATGAAAAATATCAACCAACGACAACACGCCCCGCCGAAAATCAAAGAGAAAACACGGATGTGTCAGGCCCAATAAAAAAAAGAACAACAAAAAAGCAAAAACAAAAAAAAATCACGAGCACACAAGAAGTGGATATTTGGTTCGATGATACAGTTCAAGACGCAAGGGTTGGAGATTCATCGGCTGCGAGTTTGACCGGAGGTACAACTCCAGAAGAAAAAGAAGAAGAAAGGATGAATTCAATAAATGAATTCCTTTTCCACTAAAACACAACGACCCCCGTATGAACTCTTAAATCACAAAAAGGTCTCAGACGATAGTCACCTACTTTAACAACAGTAACAACATGGAGGCAATAATAAATATGGTATGATAGACAAGAAATTTGGCCTTTACTTATGTATGAGCCCAACATTCATCTCTATATACCATACAGTGTTGTAAAAGTTTTTGAAAAAAAAGAAAAGAGTACTGAACTGTTACGTGGTATCCATCCTCCTATATGGTAGTGAATGATAGTCAATCTCTTCAAAGATGAAGAAGAAACTTGAAGAAACAGAAATATAGCGCCACAGAAAGATGCTGAGGATACCATGAACCGAACATATGAGCAACGACGAGGTTTTAAAGAAAATGGAAACGAAAAGGAAAGTTATGCTTAACATAAGAAAGACGCAGTTGAAATTTTTAGGGCACATAATGAGGAAAGAAGGCTTGGGAAATCTGATACTCACAGGATAGATTGAAGGCAAGAGCAACAGAGGAAAGCAACGCATTACTTACTTAGTGAGCTTGAGTAAATGGATGGCGGGATAAGTTTCGGGAAAAAAGTGCAAAAAAGACAAACTTTATTTCGTGTTACAAAGGACAAGAAATTGTTGAGAGTCATGATCGCCAACGTCCTGGATTGGGGCGGATACTGCATATAAAGAAGAAGAAATCCGAAGAACAATTAAAACCATACAAAACGGCCCACTACCTAAATCAACAAAATTATATAGAGGGAGATATGTTGAAGTATTTAGAAAAATTGTTGGTATTGGATCTCTAGCGAAGACCACCAGTGTCCGCAAATTTACTGAAGATTTTCCGAAGATGTTTGTAAAAGGATTAGACAAATAGAAAATCTAATGATCAATTTGATATCGACATTATAAAAATAGCAGAAAATACCTGGACGTGTTCTGAGCTATAAGGAAAAATTACTGGCGGTTCCTATACATTGAAAGATTAATGCTATGGCGGATGTGAGTACTTAGAATAAAAAGAGTGCTAAACGCTTTTTCTATATGGCAGTGAATGCTGGAATATCTCCTCACAGATGAAGAAAAGACAAGCACATAAAAAGGGCAAAACAAAAGGAAAAACTATTCGTAGATGACGCAGTTCGTCCTCTGTGGGACACATATACATGAGTTAAAGATCAAATGCAGATGAAATATGGATCGAAATCTGATAGGATGATAAAATAAATGAACAAATAAGAAACGTTTACCAATCTAACACGTTTCACTTTTATTAAAGCTTCGTCAGAAACTGAAAGAAAACAGACAAGAACGCTGGTATATTAAATTATGTTTGGGTCAGTTCTCATTGGTCAGACACGGGTAACGTGTATAAAAAACCGTCGTTAATTCTATGTGTATGTAGGCATGTGAAGATTCTTCTATGTCTATGTGAGTAAAGGTAATGTGTATTTGTAATTGTTTGCGTGTGTCTGTCTAGTTTGGGCTTTTATACGTAAAGCGAAACATGTTAGATTGATAAACGTTTCTCATTTGTTTTTTTTATCCTATCACACACACACACACACACACACACACACACACACACACACACACATATATATATATATATATATTGTGTGCGTATTAGCCTGATGTCAGAATATGATAAGGTGTAATTTTGTTCTGTTTCTTATGTGAAATTGATAGTGTGTTCTATCTGATATACTAAACAAAATTGATCACATCATTAATTTCACTTACGGAAAAAAAACGGCATACTGTACTGTTTGGCATTTGCGCTGGAAGCTCGAATACGAACATTTCAATGTGTTTGGGCGTCAATCTGAGGACAGTGCAGCTTGCGTCTAATGGTGGTTACGAGAGATCGGAAATGATGACGACGTTATGCCTCTATTCAGCTTCCCATAGGGCCTCAAACTTAACACGAATGTGTCTGCTGGAAGCCCCTATGTCGGGTAACAGGATTCTGCACTATGTCGCACAAGTGGGAGAACCCAGTCATGGCTGTCAGACAATTTCTGCAGCCACGTCACCCCTACATCTTGCCAACTTACCCCGCAGACTACAATTCCTTTAATTATTATGTGTGCTGCGAAGTTAAGTGAGAGACCAACAAAACTTCTTATAATATCAAAGATGAACTGAAGGCAAGGAATATGGCAACATTCACCAACAAAGAGACCGTCCAGATGAGTCCCATGAGATTCCTAAGTCGTGTGGATATTTAATAAATTTACTCGTTAGTATTTCAAGCTATTTTTCTGTAAATTTGTAATTATATCTCTTAAAATGAGATGTCAGTATTATTTTCATTTTTGCGTAATTTAGACGGCAATTTATCGAATGCACCAAGTGTATATATTTTAATTGATCACTAATTCTATAAACAACAGCCATCTGTTCAGTAAAATGATTGGCATTTGTTTACATTCGTAAAAACAATACGGTAGATTTAGCTGTTTCTCTCTGCCGAATGAAGATAGCTTAGTGATAGAAACTCAGACTGACACCAAATCGGTTGGGTTTGCAATCCTGGCTTAAGATATTCGGATGGCTAATCGCATGGAGGAGCTGTGATACAGTGAAACAGTACTGTCTACGAATGAAATAATATATATATATATATATATTTATATATATATATATATATATATATATATATATATATATATATATATATATATGTGTGTGTGTGTGTTTGTGTTGTTGTGGATTCGGGGATGGAATCCTGCACAAATAAATAAATAACGCCAGTAATTGAAATAGAAAAAATATGTGTATTAAACGTAAGAATACAAACTTGAAATGAAGATTAGTAGTACAGGAATGCGGGTTAATAGAAAACTATATTTACAAGTCTCTGTAAGTGAAGTCGTAATTATCTCTCTTTCTGGACTCGCGTATAACTCTGGGTGAACACCCTGTCTCGACGTTTTTGTCACGCTATCTCTCCGTAATATAAGTATACTTTGGACGAGTCCATCTTGTGTACAATATGAGCCCCACATATATATATATATATATATATATATATATAGAGAGAGAGAGAGACTTTGTCACTTCTGTTCATACACACACACACACACACACACACACACACATATATATATATATATATATATATATATATATATATATAATGTCATCCACAAACACACGGTTTTGCTGTTTTACAGCTCTTCAGTGTGGATAGACGTCCGATTGATTCAAGCCGGGATCGAAACCCGATCAATTTGACATCAGTCAGATATCTTACGGCTACACGACAGAGAAGTAGGGAAATTTTAACGTTTTTTTTTTTCTGTACGATATACGTTAGCGGCCTGGAACCGTATCTGTCTGTCGCAGACAAATAGTTTCTGGTTTCTTGTCGTCGGAGGTAATTTAATTTATTATCCCTCTTGTCTTCAGAAACCCCAACGTATTTTAAAGACACACAGTCTTTAATTTTTTTCTCACCTGACGATGCCATTCGCAAAAAAAGTAGTTATTAAGTTTATACACCTTGATTCATCATTTCTGTTTTGGATGCTATTATATATCCTACAAACAAACTGATAAGGGGTCCACCCCTTTTTCATACAAGTGGACTCGCCCAGTGTGTACTTGTACTGCTGCCGGTGAATACTCAGAGAGAGACAGTGATACAGTGAGTGAGTGAGACATTGAGAGTGTGAGGTAACCGCTTTGTAGGAGTCACAGTTGCGAACACGTATACTAAGAAGGAAGCCATACTTCGTTACTGAATTTCCCAGACTGTATATATATATATATATATATATATATATTGTTATTGCTACTAACCGCATTTCTGGATCTACTAACCGTATTACCAATTGTATTATTAGGTCAATACATTTATTTGCTATATTTCATTCCTGCGTTTGGCATTCATTTGAGACCGGATTTCATCCCGGAATCAACAACACACACACACACACACACACACATATATATATATATATATATATATATATATATATATATATATATATATATATCTCCAGATGCCTTGATCTATTCCCTGTTCTTTATCCTTTCCTCTATGACGTCACTTTACTGCCACTTCCACTCTCTGTAACCCCTTGCGTGCTAGTGGCATCCTTGCTTCGAGTGTAATGCTTAAAGAAAATCTTGTGTCTAGTCGTTGACTAGAGCTTGATCTACCCAAGAGGATTGATACTGTACTAATATTTTCAACATGTCAACACCTACTCAAACTTCGCATTCTCAACGCCTTCTGAACGTTCTCATAATTAGCGGCACGAGTGACAAACATCAAAGTCGGTAATTGGCTGTTTTGCAAGACTTACTAAAGGTTTTTTTATTTATTGTGAAACAGTCATTAATTGCCTTTTAATAAAAAAAATGATTTTCATGATTTCTGTTTTGAAATTATGCATAATTTTGTATTTTTTATGCCGTAAATTAAATAGCATTTTTAACTTTGAATGGTATACAAACTTACGTAGGTGTCTAGACTCAACGAAATCCGGCATAAATTACGAAACTGTATGGGACTTAGAGAAACATTCACTTTGTTGCATTACTCCATTAAAAAGATATTATCTCTCTGGTAAAGAAATAAATCCAATTTGATCCGATTTTGTAAATTTTTATTTTTATTTTTTTACGTTGCGAAATATAATCATTTGATTCTCTTTTATTGCAGGAAAGAATAAACGCTATACACTTAACAAAAAAGATAGATTCCATTTATAGAGGTAGTGTCATAGCTGAGGTTACTGTTCTTAAGTTCTACGCTAATTTCAGAAGTTGACATTTTGATTTGGAATGCTGAGAATATCCCGACATACATGCAGTTGTCGCTGATGACCAAACTGAAACGGTAATTAAAAGCAATCCAAGTCACATCACACGGGCGATCGCAGAGATACTCCACATATTTGATAGGCATCTGAAAGCAATTGTATATATGGAACTACTCGTGTTTGTGTGCCGCAAGGTTTAACGGAAAAAACTAAATGACACGCATTTCCAACCGGCATCCTTTCTTTAAAAAGCAACTTATTTGAAGAGTAAGCGTTCTCAAAGCAAATTTGTGGCTTTCACAACACAAAGAAAGAAAATCACTTGTAACGCGCCAGGAAAATAACTCACGAACGCCGTAGGCAAAACTGCCCGAATTTTCCTTCCCCGAGTCGAAAACACCAACTGCTTTTATCGGCAGAACCTATTTTTTCCATTCGTCGACAGCTGGGATAGGATGTTCCGTAATTTGCATATTAATATCCTCTTATAGCGACTCCTGCGACGGACTTGTTTCTTTTTTTCGTCACAGAATACACGCGACGCGCTGTCGCTTGGGTTGACGAGGTAAGTCGCTATAAGAGTTTTGCTGACTACTTTTTGGCAATCCCTCCCCGGCAAATCGCACACAAAACACGAACATTTTTCCGGGGTACTTGATTATCTCGTTCACTACATTATTTCTTATTTCTTCCGTTTTTTTTTTTTTGAGTAACTAACGCTATTTGATTTCATTCTCCAATGAAAATTTCTCTTCTCTTTTTCCATGGAAAAACACAAAAATCTTTTCATTTGTACCCTCTTACTTCTTTAAATAATGACCTGCATTCATATTTATTATTAAATGGGAGGAAAAAACAATAAAGTGGAAGGAAGAGAAAATTTGATGGATAAACGAAATCAAATAGCGTTAATTACTCCAAGAACTGATTTATATATATATATATATATATATATATATATATATATATATATATATATATATATATAGAGAGAGAGAGAGAGAGAGAGAGAGAGAGAAATAGAGAAGCAGGCGATAGTGCTCTCAAGCTCTTAACGGTTGCTTCAGGGAAATGTGAAAACTTGACAATTTTAAATCTTTTTATTTGTACCCTCTTACTTCTTTAATGAAATACATTCATAGTTATTATCAATATTTAGCTAAGGATGCTAAACTCAAATATTTAAGTGAAGTGAACACCATACTGGTTGAAGAATTCAAAACCATGCCTACTATCATTCTTGGTGGAATGACGTTGGTGCTACAAGCGCTGGACTTACAAGCCAGTGAAGATTATTCTACAACGAAAAATGTATGGCATGGTTCACCAAGATCATAAACACCTATACACAAAAGAAGCTGATACTGTACATCTGATGATATTGAAAGGGAATTGCATATTACAAGTTCCTTCGGCAAAATTATATGTGAATTTTAGGCAAGGATTGTTCTCAGTTAAACCAATTACAGGCAGAGCAATCAATGAAAATAATCCGGCGATTGTAAGTAGAAACGGTGTCGTCTTCCATCATTACAATCCTCACATCTCATTGATCACCTGGTAGAAAGCGATACAGGTTGGTTGGGATATTCTACTACACACACTGTATTCACCTGCCATTGCATTGCTTCGGATTATCACTGTTTGGATCCCTACCAAATGATCTTAATGGGAAAAAAAACTCTCATCTTCGGGAATCAGTTGAAAACCTCTTAGATCTGTCCATCCAGAAAGATGCTAAGTTCTTGGAGGATGGAGACTGACTGAAAGATGGCGGAATGTATTTGAAGAAAAGGATAGGTATTTGGTTGAATACATCTATGTATGCAGATTGCCACTGGAATTCGATTTAAAAACACGCCACGCTCTTTTTGCGGTCCTAATAGTTTGTATTTTTCTCTCTGTGGAGACTTGCAGGAGACCGATGGTGCTAGCAAAAGTTTTGCAATTAATTATATTATTATAATTGTACTTGTCCCTCCCGTTGTTAGTAAGCAATTACGATCGTTACGCTCTGTAAATACCTCATAAATAAGAAACTATTCCGTTTTGATCGCGTGAAAAACGAAAAAAAATATATATATTAGAGACGCTACTGCGTTTCAGTGAGAAAATGTAAGAAAGAAAGAAACGACCATTACGCCCTGCTAACAGCTGATAAACAATGGATTAGTCTATTTTGATCTCATGGAAATACGGAAAAGACATATTAGAGACGCTACTTCGTTTCAGTGAGAAAATGTAAGAAAGAAAGAAACGACTATTACGCCCTGCTAACAGCTGATAAACAATGGACTAGTCTATTTTGATCTCATGGAAATACGGAAAAGACATATTAGAGACGCTACTTCGTTTCAGTGAGAAAATGTAAGAAAGAAAGAAACGACCATTACGCCCTGCTAACAGCTGATAAACAATGGACTGGTCTATTTTTATCTCATAGAAATATGGAAAAAACATATCAGAGACGCTACTGCGTTTTTTAGTGAGAAAATGTAAGAAAGAGCGGAACGACCATTACGCCCTGCTAACAGCTGATAAACAATGGACTATTCTATTTTGATCTCATGGAAATACGGAAAAGACATATCAGAGACGCTACTTCGTTTCAGTGAGAAAATGTAAGAAAGAAACGACCATTACGCCCTGCTAACAGCTGATAAACAATGGCCTATTCTATTTTGATCTCATGGAAATACGGAAAAGACATATCAGAGACGCTACTGCGTTTTTTAGTGAGAAAATGTAAGAAAGAGAGAAACGACCATTACGTCCTGCTAACAGCTGATAAACAATGGACTAGTCTATTTTCAATGAAATAGAAAAAATTGTCACTTTCAAATCTTTATATTTGTACCCCCTTAATTCTTATAATAACGACCAGCATTTATATTATGATTTCTACAGGTATTTTATCATAGATATCGCCTTAAGCTTATTCAATCATTAAGTTAAGAATTAGGATCATTAATCAGAAAATTCAAATAGGAGAACTGTGAAATTTTTACGAGACTTTCTAGTAAATTATAAATCTAATTATGAAATTGCAAATTAACCCTATTTGGTGTCTCTAGAATAATGATCGTGCGACTAAACAAGCAATGTATCGATAATATATATCGTTTGATTAATCCAACAATCCTAGATTATCCATATCGTTTTTCTTTCGATTTGTTAATGCCTGTCAGTCCATCTTGCTTTGCCAAAAGATGCCGTTTTCAAATAACAACTTGGGAAGATTTTGATCGAACGTCATAAAAGCGGTGTCGGGCGCTACTCAGTCGCGTCCTCCTGTCTTTCGCTTCGTCTTTAGGAAAAAGTACGGTGAGCTGGCATTTCATATTTACGTTTTTAGATGGATGTGTTTGCGAAACATTTTCAGAGTAATGGTGGAGGATGTCGGAGGCGACACTGTGAGCTTAGCAGTAGAATTTATGATTTGCTTATGATAAGCGGATTAGAGCAAACTGGAAAAAGGGGTTTATTCGAAGATGGATACAAAAATAGCTGGTGGGAAGAATCAATTTTTTTTTTATTGAGAGATCGTCTTACTATAGTTGAAGCATTAAAACAAGAAAGAAATCGCGTCACTCAGAAAAAGCAAGATTTTCTCTTCTGTTATCCATTCGTGGATTTCTCGTTCATATTTATCCTCTTCTTCGCCCTGAGCTCGTTTCTTCCATTTACCATTCTTTCTTTGCCATCTTGTCCCGTCTTTCTGCGAAGATTTAAATTTCTTTTTCTTTTTATCTATATTTTTTTATCTATTTAATCTACTTTTTGTATATTTGTATGTTCCTATCTATCTATCTATCTATCTATCTATCTATCTATCTATCTATCTATCTATCTATCTCTTTCTTTAAATATATGTTTGTTCCTATCTATCTATCTATCTATCTATCTATCTATCTATCTATCTATCTATCTAATTCCTTTATATATTTGTCTGTTCCTATCTATCTATCTATCTATCTATCTATCTATCTCATTCTTTTATATATATGTTTGTTTCTCTCTATCTATCTATCTATTTATCTATCTATTTCTTTTAAATTTATGTTTGTTTCTATCTATATATCCATCTATCTCATTCTTTTATATATATGTTTGTTCCTATCTATCTATCTATCTATCTATCTATCTATCTATCTATCTCATTCTTTTATATATATGTTTGTTTCTATCTATCTATCTATCTATCCCTTTCTTTTAAATCTATCTATCTATCTATCTATCTATCTATCTATCTCTTTCTTTTAAATATATGTTTCTATCTATCTATCTATCTATCTATCTATCTATCTATCTATCTATCTATCTCATTCTTTTATATCTATCTATCTATCTATCTATCTATCTATCTCATTCTTTTATATATATGTTTCTATCTATCTATCTATCTATCTATCTATCTATCTATCTATCTAATTCCTTTATATATTTGTCTGTTCCTATCTATCTATCTATCTATCTATCTATCTATCTATCTCAGTCTGTTTTGTTTTCTGCATTGCAAACACACGAGAGATTTATTTCAATATATACTTTAAATAATTGTTACATAATGTTGCTTAAGACCCTCGTCTCATATCATTAATAACGCCTCCCTTATTTGGATTAGCGTCCTCATTTGGATTAGTGTCCTAATCTTTTCCATTTGGATTAATGTCCTTATCTTGGCTGTTATAATCTACCTTATAAGCTTCTGTAAATGGAAGTGGTATTGATAGTAAAAAATGCTAAGAGCTACAAATGATAGGACGTAGTGGAGAGCCATGATCGCACACGTCCTAAAGGGTCATTTTTAGAAAGCGTTCGAAATAATAGAATTTGAATAACTTGAAATGGTCCAGGAATAGAGCTTAATCTAATTTTGATCGGTTTGCAACAGATTTAGTTAGAATGGAGATAAAATGAAGAACATCTTAAAACCTAAAATATATATGACGACTATATTGGGTTAGGTCATAAATGATTTCTGTTTTTAAGAACCAATTATAATAACGAGTGTATCATTGTAACCACTAATCATAGACGTAGACTACACTAACATACGGCAATGTTCAATGCAAAAGACAGTGGATGGACAGAGATAAATCTTCAAAAACAGGCCCCTAAATCTGAGCTCCATGGAAGACATACAACGTTGTGCTTTTGTTGGGATCGTTTGGGTATTATATTAGCGTTATTAAATTATTTAATTAATTCACGCCAAGCAAGACGATAACGCCTGTGAGACACAATAGGCTAGTGGAAGAGGAACGAGAAGACTTTTGAAGGAACCCAGTCATAAACAGGAAACATTTGATAAAACCCTACTCTAGTTCAAAAGACCGGTGAAGAGTCTGAATTGAATTGGGCGAAGTTATCACTATCTATAAAAGGCAGGATGTGTGTGTGTGTGTGTGTGTGTGTGTGTGTAACGAATGCACGGCCGGAATTCTCGACGGATTTGCACCAAAATTTACATGCACATGCTCCAAGTTAGCGGAAAGGTCAAGACCGACTTTGCATTTCCCAACTCCCATCTATAGTGAAAATAATCGATTTTTTCACGCTTCTACGGCATTCTACAGTTTGCGGCCATTTTCTACCTGCCAGAGTGAGAGCCTATAGCTGGCTGCCACGAATAGGCAGGAAGATTCTATTGGCCAGCGTGAGAACCAACAGCTGACTGACACGAATATTAACTAGCATGCTAGCATGCGAAAAAATCGATAGCTGCATTCGTCACAAGTGGGAAAAATTTAAATCTGCATGCCACTTTACTCCAATTGGCTCATTCGCTTGCTTAAACTCAAGGTTGATTCTGATTCCGCAGAACTGAGTTGGGTGTGAAAAAGTATTTGTTGTTAACATCTTTTTTTCATTCGGATTTTCCAGTTACGAGTCCTTTTTTTAAAGCTGATCGTTTTGTGTTCATTTTGTTTTGTTCTTTTTTCGTAACAGATTTAATGTCTAGTATAGAGCTTAGAAAAAATTCGCAGTGTGAGATAGGCAAGAAGTAAGGCATGTAGCAACATCAGCACGGCAAAGGGCACTCTTTTAAAGGTAAGGAAAGGCAAAAATATTTTAAGTCAAGTGATAGTGATTGCTGTATGAGTCGTACGATTTTTGAATCAAGTACGGGAAACGCCGGGCCATGCTGCTAGTATACTATAATTGTATAATAATTATACGTCCAAAAGATTCACAAAATGTGTCTATAAAGACAAGACTGCATACAGCAAAATAACTGGAAATCATTTTAGAATCCTGTGCAGATCTATCTATCTATCTATGTCTGTTCATTATCTATCTATCTATCTATCTATCTATCTAAACACAATCATACTTATTCATATGAGCCTCATCACACCTACCTATCGCAATCTGTTCTGATCTATCTATCTATCTATCTATCTATCTATCTATCTATCTATCTGAATCTGTCCTGACTTACCTATCTGAGGTACATCATACCTATCTATCTCAGTCAGTACGGATCTATCTATCTATCTATCTATCTATCTATATATATATATATATATATATATATATATATATATATGAATTTGTTCTCGTCTGTCCATCTGAGCCACATCATACGTATCTGTATCAGTATGTTTATATCTATCTATCTATCTATCTATCTATCTATCTATCTATCTATCTAAACACAATCATACTTATTCATATTAGCCTCATCATACCTACTTATCTCAATCTGTTCGTATCTATCTATCTATCTATCTATCTATCTATCTATCTATCTATCTATCTATCTCAGTTTGTTTTGATGTTCTTTAATGCAGATACACTGGGAGAGAGCGCATAATCTGCCCTGATCAGTAATTTGAATGTCGTCTATTCTGAATCTGTTCTGGTCTATCCATCTGAGGTACATCATATCTCTCTATCTCAGTCTCTACAGATCTATCTATCTATCTATCTATCTATCTATCTATCTATCTATCTATCTATCTATCTCAGTCTGTTTTGATGTTCTGTTGTGTAGATACACGAAGGATTTTTAAGAATAAATTGAAAAAGTGTTGCTTGACTCAGGCCGGCGAGTTTCCGATCACAGCCGTTCAGATCGGTGCGTCTAGCCAATTCCTGTCGCAGACTCCTGCTCAGTACATTTTGTATTTGTTCACCTGTGATTTAGACAGCAACTATGCCGAGTGGGTCTTAATTACAGTACTTGGGCGAGAGCCCATAATCTGCTATGACCAGTAATTTGAATGTCGTCTATTTACTAAAACCCTCGGTCACAATGGCTTTTGATTACGTGCTATCTCAACCATCGACGTCTCCCGAACAGTTCCGCATATGAAATTTCAATCACAAGGTTTGGGTCAATACGTGACCAAACGTGTCGCACACTTCGATCGCCTCTCTAGACATAACATCAAGTAGGCACTATAGTTAGATTCGAACCCAATTCTTATGATTGGAAAGTGAAGGTTGCAAGTCATCGGTCAGTCTCCCATAAGTAAATGGATAACAGCTGTCTATTTGCCAATCGAGCATGACCACCGCTGACAGGTTGACCTACACCTGATTTTTGCCCGAACGTGAGATCGGCAGTGACAGACACTAACGGCTGACGTGTCCGATAAAAACTGCAAACTAAATCTTTGTTTTCGGACAGGCGGTTAGGACTCTCAGTATGAGGATCATTATGATTTCTGTAATATTTTGTGAGTCCAGAGTGGCTCTTTGTCGCATACATCACAGGTAAGCGGTTGATAACGAATTGAGCATAGTCTGTTGGAGGTTCGACTAGGTGTCTCCTGAGGTAGCTTTGAAATTCTGTGTTTGACAAGTTGTGGGGAAAATTGTGAAAATGGCCTACCTCGGAAACGCCTGCGAATCTGTGCGGTGTGCAAAACTCCAGTTCTCCAGCGGTAAAAGGAACCAAAATGGCGGCGCCCATATTTTATGCCGGGCGGTCTCGGTTAGTTAACGCGAAATCTCGTTGTCTCGTCATTCGCATGGTCGGTCCTCGGCTGTATAAAGCAGGCGCGTTTTTGCTGTTCCGGATCAGCAGGCTTTTGGCTCGTGAGAAGGTTGGACGTGCGACACCGGGTTTTTTTTGGTTACCCTCCTCACGGTTCTTTGTTCCTACCTGCTATTGTCAGTTTAGTTGTTGTGTTACTTCCCACACAAGTATAATCGGCCGCACACATGAGAAGCATCCGCCACATCCTGGGAATAGTATGGCAGGACAGGGTGCCAAACACTGATGTCCTGTCACGAACAGGACTGCCCAACATGTACACACTGCTCAGACAGCGCAGACTCCGTTGGTTGGGCTGCGTCCAAGCTATGCCAAACTCCCAAAACCTCCTGTATGGAGAGCTGGACTCTGGAAGAAGATCCGCCGGTACCTGGACGTCGTGAGGCGCGACATGAAAGCTGCGAACATCAACACAGATTCCTGAGAGAGCTTGGTAGTCATACGATCCAAGTGGAGGGGAACCCTGACCAAACACCTCAAGTCAGGGTAGGAGATGTCTTCACGGAAAGGCGGGTCCGCAGGAATAACAACTCTAACAGGCCAAAGACAGAACACACATTCGACCTCTGCAACAGAGATTGTCACTCCCGCATCGGTCTCTACAATCACAGACGTTGATGGTCCAGCCAAGTAGACAACTAGGACGCTACCCATGGTCAATTCTGACCGACAGAGGCCTGCACACATGGCGAAACAAAATGAAAAAAATATGGGTCTACTTTGTCCTTTTACAGCTTATTGTTTTGCATGGAATGACCTACATTCTTCGCATATTTGTCTCCACTTGTTTCTGTCGCTAGCATGGGCTTCCCAATTGTGAAGGTTGAAATCGAATTGCGACAGCGAGTCTTTAATCTCGTCCTTGAAACACAACTTAAGTTTTTGGTTGAGGACTTTTTTCTTCAGCCCGAACATACTCTCATGTGGATACAACAGTTTTGAATACTAAAGACCAGCGGCCAATAGTATACACAAATGATAATCGACCATCTCTGGGAGAGGTACATAACTGTTGTGGTAAAACCACTTCTACAGGAGAATGAACTCTCTAGAGAGCTACAATGCCTGGAGACTTTTTTGAAGAGGAATGATTCCACCCTGCAGAAGTTGTTACGAATACCACGACTGTTGGGAAAAGAAGAGTTAATGGGTTTAGGCGTTTTTCTTGAGCTAGTTTAGGTTTATATCTTTACCTTTTTTTTTTTACTCATGATGTGTTATTTTGGTAAGGGTAAGGCCTAGGATAGTCGTAGCAGTCGGTCGTCTAATCTAAAATGTGCAGGAAGGGAACTGAAGCAGACTGCAACAAAATATTTGCTTCAGGGTTGCCCACCTTGAGGTGCTTCTAGGGACACAGTTCCATGCGCAACATACCATTGCAAGAACCCTGATATTATGAATCTGTTGATAAGAGAAACCTCTCAAGACGCTACTCAAGAGTTAGGGCTCCTAACTACCAGTCGGGAACAGCAACCAGATAACTGCCAACCCTGTACTCTCAGTATGAAGGGACATATTCCCCATCCACGCATAGCACAAACAGTTCACGACAGAAACACTATTAAGGTTAGAGGAAAGGAAAGGAACTAGGAACCCCTTCCTAAAAAGGATACAAGGGATGAGCCTCAACTCCTGTTTAAGAGATCACGTGGTATGAGCAATTTTTGCTTTGGCTTCCGTAGGGGAATCAATTTACAGTGAATTGAAATAAAAAAAAAACTTGAGGTCCTTATTAACTTTTATAAATATTAATAATTTTTTCCATATTCCTGATCTGCTTAACGCAGTGGTTCATACATTTTTAGCAATGCACCCAAAATTTTTAAAATCCTTATTCCTCCTTATTGTGACATATAATTCTTAATATTCGAAAAATGAACTCCTACTGACGTGGAGGAAGCCTAAAAGGCGATTAACTTATCTTTCTTTAAGAAATTTAAACAGCATATATACAATAGTATTATCATTTAATTTTAGAATTTTACAATATTTATAAAAATATTGTGTCACTAATATATATATATATATATATATATATATATATATATATATATATATTATACAGTACGTACTGTGTATGCAGTGTATGTATTAATTTGCACACTAACTCATATTCACATAGACTTACTAGAAAAAGATTTACTGGTAACAATTCATTCTAGTAATGCCTCCTGCCTCTCCTTAAAAATCATCGGGTGGCATTTATGCTAGTTCCTCGGGTTTGGGAGGGGTATCTCTTGATTGGCCCTTCATCACAATAGGTAGGGAGAAGTAGATACAATAAGAAACAATAAACTACAGAAGAACTCAAAATTGATCACTGCATTTAAGTATTGCAGTAATATTTAAGCTTACCTTTTAAAAGTTCTACGATAATTTTTCTGTTGCCACTTTTATGTACGTTGATCCTTACTTTCCGTACAAACAATTATTTTTTTTATGGGTGACTTTCGCTGGATTTCGTAATTAATTTGGATTATTCCCAAATTTATTTCCAAGTTATAAAAATTGTTATCGTAAAAAAAAAAAAAAAAAAAGAAAAGAAAAAAAAATCATCGCAAAAAATCACGTAGAAAAATCGCCGAAAACAATTGCAGTGATGAAAACTTGGGAATCCAAAATTTCAGGATTGTTCTGATCCGGCCCAGAATGTTTTTAATTTGGTCATGAAGTCAACCTGATTCCAAAATGGTAAAGTTGAAAACGTGTGACGCAGTGACATACTGACATTCGTATTTATTTATATAGAATCAGAACAATTATGAAAACATAATTATTCTGGTCGCAACGTCTATAGTGCAACTCCACTGAAAATCCCCAAAGAATGAAAAGAAATTTTTCATTAATATATCTGTACAGAGGCAGCATTGCAAATGAAGATAGACGTATCCATATGTTACATAGACTACACAAGTGCATTTAATAAGATCTATTGAGCTGCCAGGAAAACTTGATTTGTCTTGCGAATATATTAAATAATCCAGAATATATACCAGAAGTAAACTGAGAGAAAATTAATTGAGTAAGAACGGAGAAAAATGAAAAGAAAAAAAAGAAAAAAAAAAGAAGCGTAAGACAAAGATGAAGTTTTTCAACGGATTTATTTAACATATACAGCTGAGGCAATCCTAAACGAAGTATAAAACTGTTATTGGACCTTACCCATAATAACATAATGGACTATTCCATACCTAATAAATAATGCGCCTCAAGAGGAAGCAGGGGTTTCCGTCTGAAGCCGGGCGATCGGCTGATCGGTTGAACTCTCTGCCTTCGGGTGGGGAGGAACCCGAAAGAGGCTACGCCGAAGGGCGGATTCTCTTTCGGGGGAGGTAAACCGACCCTGAACCCGTTTATACGGGTTCAATGGGCATATTTTGGCCGAGCCCACGGTCTCGGAGATCCCACATTAAAAAGCCCTTGTACCACATGACGTCCTCGTGGGAGGGTGACTGAATATCGTTCCGTCTGAAGTCGGGCGACCGGCTGAACGGCTGATCGGTTGAACTCTCTACCTTCGGGCGGGAGGAACCCGAACGAGGCTACGCCGAAGGGCGGAATCTCTTTCGGGGAGGTAAACCGACCCTGAACCCGTTTATACAGGTTCAAAGGGCATATTTTTGGTCGATCCCACGTTAAACCGGCCTTGTGCCACATGATGCCCTCGTGGGGTGGGGGGTTGACTAAATACTGTTCCGTCTGAAGTCGGAGTTCAGCCTGAAGTCTGAAGTCAGTCAGTCAAGTCAGAGGCAGTCCGAAACAGAGTCGTGTTCAGACAATTACTACTAAACCTGATTGTCCGTACTAACACTTTTCTACCTCTCTGTATATATTCCTGTTTGTAATATATCTGTTTTATTCCATATCCGCCTTCGAGTTCTTCTTTATTGGTTCTACCTTGGACTATCACCGTAGTACAAGGAACCGGACCATAACAAATACTTTCCAAAGATTTATTTTTGGTGAGCACGTCTTACCAATATATGACACGTGTACAGTGTTGCTGGTAGAGACAAAAATAAAACTGCCGGAACTCTTACAGAGGATAGTAAAGGAAAGCAGGATAAAATGACTCGCCATCAATTGTAAAAAGACAGAATATATGGTTGTCAGCAAGAGAAACAGCCCAAGTTGGGGATGTCAAAATCAACAAGTACCGACGGTTGAGTGATTGAGACGTTTGCTAGCGAGGTCAGTGACGGTGTGTTTAAGCCACCTGGTAGGGTGGGAATTAGTCTTTTTTTATGTATCAAGTCCTTTCAAGACGTAGGCGATCATGACTCTCCATTTCCCCTTAACTTTTTTTGGCTCTCAGTAAGTTTCGTATCCCCGCCAAGACCACGTTCTGTTATCACCTTACTTAACCCCGCCGGGTATGTCATGCATTGCTTTCCCTTGTCTCTTTCCCCCTCTATTCGACCTGTGAGTATCAGATTCTCCATGCCCTCTTTTCTTGTTACGTGTCTCAGAAATTTCATATGCCTCTTCCTTATGTTAAGTATAAGCTTCCTCCTTGTTTGCATTCTTTTCCAAGACCTCATCGTTGCTCACACGCTCGCTCCATGATCCTTAGCATCACCGAACACACATGTATTTGCAAACGGGTGTAGAGAGATAGTCTTGTCTATATTATTGAAAATACTATCTAGCACCCAACAGTCTTGATAGGAAGGGAAAGGGAGTTAAGTAGAGAGAGACGGAGACTCATGTAAGAATTCTCTGGAGATTCAAATGAGAGTTCCCTAACCAGCGGGAGATGTTCGCGGACATAAACTACCAGGAAAACTTGATTTGTCTTGGGAATATATTAGATAGAAAATTGATTGAATAAGAAAGCAAAAAAAAAAATTATAAAAAAAAGGGTAAGACAAAGATGAAGTTTATCAATGGATTTATTTAAGATATGCAGCCGATACGTATAAGATACGTATACAGTGTTGCTGGTAGAGACAGAAATAAAACTGGTGGAACTCTTAGAGAAGATAGTAAAGGAAAGCAGGAAGAAAGGACTCACTATCAATTGTAAAAAGTCAGAATGTATGGTTGTCAGCAAGAGAAACAGCCCATTTTGGAGAAGTCAAAATCAAGCAACTACCGATGGTCGAAAAGGTGACACTGAAATCTGAATAGCAAAATATGCCTTCCAAAAGCGAAACAAAGTACAGTGGAACATCGGATCATGAACTCCTCTCATCACAAACGAATCGGTTCACGAACAAATTTTCCGCACAAAAAATAAACGGTGTCGACAGCGACAGGAAGGGAGAACGTTCCTCGTTCTTTGAGCCGCGAAATTTGTGCCGAATGAGAGAAGGTGAGAAGTGTCGTGAAACGATATCAGCCTGATAAAGCAGTAGCAAGAGACAGCATAAACATTTCCAGTGACAATGCCATGTCTCATTTCAGAAACATTTTAAAATGTGGACAAAACAAATCTCATTGGACAATTTTTTTAATGAGACAGAAGCCCATTGAGTCACAAGCTGAGTCGAATGGTAAGAAGAAAGAGAAAATAGAAAGAGGCGAAAACCCCAGAGAGTTTCTTGATTTTACTCCCCCTTCCAAATGATAAAATCTCTCCATTTCCCCTTCAACTTACACCATCAACTCCCCTCCACACTGGTTCGATAAAATTAAATTTTTCGTCTATATTTCATCTGTTTAGTGTTTACTGCTATCGGTACTGATAGCAGACACGGAAAAGAAACTACAAAACCTCCTACAGAAGGTAGCGAGGGAGAGCAAGAAGAAGGGACTAAGCATAAATTATAAAACGTCAGAATGCATGGTCATCAGTAAAAAGATGAACCCGAAATGCGATTTACAGGTCGAGGACATTAAATCAAGCCTATGCGTAAGTTTAATTATCTGGGAAATGTCTTGACGGAGGACGGTAGGTGCGGCGCTGAGATCCGAAGACGGATTGGGATGGCCAAGGAAGCATTCCAAAAGCTGGGCAGAGTACTGCGATACAGGAGGATTTCGTTTGTAACAAAGAAAAGAAGACTGAGCTGCTACGTGACATCTGTCCTCTTATACGGCAGCGAATGTTGGACGGTCTCCTCAAAGATGAAGAAGAGACTCGAGGCAGCGGAGATGTGGTTCTACCGAAGGATGCTAAGTATATCAAGGAGCGAGCATGTGAGCAACGATGAGGTCTTGGAGAGGAGGCAAACGGTGAGGAAGCTTATACTTAACACCATGAAGAAGCAGCTGACATTTCTGGGACACCTAATGAGAAAGGAGGCCTTGGAGAATCTGATACTCACAGGTCGAATAGAAGATAAAAGAGACAAGGGAAAGCAACACATGACATACCTGGTGGGCTTAAGCAAGTGTATGACAAAATGTGGTCTGGAGAAGTTGGCAGATGCACGAAACATTGAGAGCTACAAGGGATAGAGAGAAGTGGAGGGCCATGATCACCTACGTCCTGAAAGGACACGGCACATAAACAGAAAAAAAAAGTGTTTATCTTTCTTTAGATTTTCATTGATGTTCATTTTATTTTCGGTATGAATTGGTGCGCAAAGTAATCGCTTAAATAAGTAATCATCTGAGGTCCAGGAACGGATTAATCCATTTTACATTGATTCCTATAGGGAGAATACTTTCGGTTTACGCAATTTTCGGGTCACGAACAAATTAAATTCGTTAAACGAGGTTCCACTGTATAATAGGAAGCTTTCGTTAGAAACATACAAAAAAAATTGCTAAATTATGTAATATTAGCTTTTCTATCGCGTACTGATTGCTTCCTATCTCACCGATGACGAGATTTGACGCAATGGCGGTTCTATAGAAGGATGCTGAGAATACTATGGGATGAGCGTGTGACCAACAAGGAAATTTTAAGGAAAATGCAAATGAAAAGCGGACATATACTTAGAATTAGAAAGAGACGGGTGAAATTCCATTATGAGGAAGGACAGCTGAGAGAATTTGACACTCATAAGGCGTATCAAAAGCAAGAAGGACAGCACGAAGCAGCGAGTAAACGTACAAAAGCTTGTGTAAATGATCAGGGAATTTGAATTATAGGAAAAAAACAAACATTACGAACAGCTACAAAGAATAGGAGATGGTGGAGAGCCATGATAGCTCACGTCTTGAAAGAATATTCATTCATTTGTTCAGTTAGGTCATTTTATTTCTCTTATTTCTGTTGTAATCGTGATTCCTGGTGACATTCAAGGCAGAATAGTGCAATGGCTTGCAGGTTCCTTTTGCACCGGGGATGTTAAGGTTACCTCATCCGTGCTCTCAGACGTTCCTCCTCCCACTGGCAAAGCCGTTTTATCCCTAAGCTAGTATTCCAAATCTAGTATAATATATCTGTAACATTCTCAAAACATGGTTTGCATTGTTGAACAGCAATTTACCAGCAATAATAATATTTGGTATGCTAATCTAGATGCCGTGCAGTCTGTTTAATATGAATAAATTCAATAGCGGGCAAAATCTCTAAATGAACGATTTCGAAATCTGGTTTGCAATTACTGAGGATACATTTCCCGTTAATTTTGTTTTAATAACAATGATCCTGTTTGCAAATGTTGGTTAAAAATACTCGACTTTGTAAATTTTGAGAACATTTTGTAAATTTTTCAGAGTTTCTCTAACTTGTGTAAAAATGTGAAACTTCGAAATTTTGATAAAAATCATAAAACATTTGCTAAATAAACTGAAAATCAGGTTTATAAATAGCCTAAAAATATTAATCATCAACAAAAATCTTTCCACTTGCCATACACATTAGTATGACCTCTATACGGGCCCCTGTCAAGGAAGGGTTACATAGACATTAAACTGACAGTCACCATGCAGTGTTGATTTTTATATCCACGCTGTCAATATCTATCTATCTATCTATCTATCTATCTATCTGGGCTGTGTGACCCAATGGTTAGATGGTTAGAGTTCTGATAATGAGATACTGGTCTCAAACATGGCCGATTTGTCAAGGAAGTGATTTTTCATAATACCAGCCTTGGGGATGTGATGCCAGCATCCGACACCGTTGGGATGGGCCTAAAAACCATACCACCGGTGTACCCTAGTCTTGTAATTGGGTTGATAAAACTGTATGGAAACCGTCAATGGGTGTGCTAATCGTCGAGAGTTTGAAGTATACCGTCCTTTTTCAACTACTGATCACGTTAAATTGGGCGTTCTCTCTCAGATGCCGTCACTAAGTTCCGCTTAACACCTCTGAAGAAGTTGAAAGAAAAAATAACTTGAGCAGATATTTGCAACAAGGGATAATCAGACAAACTGAAAAAATGGTGTATTATGTTTTAATATGAAGTGTTATCGTAGACAAATTTTATATCAAATATAAAATTATTATAAGTACTGGCTTTATTAAGAATAGTTTTATTTTCTGTAAAAAAAAAAGGCATGATGGCGACTCTGATTACGGAATCGGGGAGCCGAGTTTGAATTCCAGACGAATCCATCGCATTCACTTAAGTGCTAATACCCCTGGGAAAGGTATGAATCCTCTTTTTCGCCCCCAACAGCTATGGGTAAATAGCAGGACAAACCGACTTTTAATGGCAACTGGTCTATCGCAGAAAGAAATGACAAACTACTGCGGGAAAAAAAAACTGCTTAGTCAGTCATGTATTGAAAGATACATGATCGCCTAAACTGACTGAACTTTTATACTGTCTGCAATAACTCTGGCATACCATTTTTAGTACAAAATTATAAACAAAACTACAGTAAAAGGACTAATAATTTTGTCAAAACTTTCTAAAAAACAAACTTCCGTTTTTATGATCATAAATCCAGAATAGAGAATCCGAATGCAAGAAACATAAAAGTAAAAATATAGTTGCCCACAAAATGAGGGATTGTATATAAACCGTTGTTTCAATGGATATGACCTCCACAACTCGAAAATACTATGATATTTTAGCATATATATATACGAGGGAAAGTCCTAAATTAGCTGCACCCTTGTCCAATGATATGTTATACCGAAAGTCTGGATAATTTTTGACTTACCCTCGTATATATATATATATATATATATATATATATATATATATATGTACCGGGCGTAAGAGCAAAATTGTCCAAATCCTGTAACAGCATAATTGCCTCTGCCACAAAATGTTTAGTATCTAAAAAAAACACTAAAGCAACTGAGTTTATTTTTTCCAGGTTTTCAGATAAGACGATTAGCCATCTTGATATCATTTTATCGTAAGAATAACTGAAAAACCCTTTGAGTTATTCAGCTAGAAGGAGAACAGGTGAAATCGCTTTGTGTCAGCCCCACTATATCTTCTCAAATGAGCAATGGTGTGAGAAAAAAGGTCATTCTGGCCTTTACTAATGGTACCAACATTCATACTCTGGTTTCCATCTTCAAAGTCCATTCAAGAATAATCAAGAGTACAGTGAATAAGTTTAAAAACTTACCCCAGGACAGAAAGTGAGAAGGTTAGAGAGGGCGAGGATCATCTTGAATAAGTTGGAAAATGATTCTGGAATTCTTTTTTTTTTTTTTTTTTTTTTTAAGAATTGGTCAAACTCAAACAAAAACATTGTTTTCAATCGTTATGAGTCTACTGATTGAATAGAATTTTATTATAAACAATTGTCTTGTAAATGGAATTTTTAAAGCATTCTGAATGTAAAAATAAAGAAAAAAGTGTGCAAGACAATAAGAAACACTACATGCCAAAAAAATAGTGAAGTTTTGTTGAAATCGGTTGAAAAATGTAGGTAGCCTTTCTGTAATCTTTTAGTTTTGCAATTTATGATTTTTACTTATTGAATACTGTAAAAATATTGCATATTTTGATTGTGATGATTCATAATTAGAATTCTGATTTGAATATATTTTCCACTCGTTGTTTCTAATACAAAAAATATTAACTTTATATGGGTTTATTAATTATGATCAAACAAATCTTATTCATTTAGTAGCTTTTCTGTAATAATAATCTTTTATAATTTATGATTTTTACTTATTGAATACAGTAAAAAAATTGGACACCATGTGTATTTAAAGTAGTTTCCCGTTCCGGTTATTATTTTTAGTTAGGACTTGTGTATGTTTAGATTTCATTATCTTTCCCTAAAGATAAAGAATTTATTCCGATGTTTGTATTCGTACAATCAGTATAGATCGTTAGATTATTGTTTGAGGTTGACGGACACGCATGTCTTAATTAGTTTTTTTTTTTTTTTTTTTTTTTTTACGAATTGGTCAAACCCAAACTCAAACAAAAACATTGTTTACAATCGTTATGAGTCTATCGATTGATGAATAGAATTTTATTATAAACAATTGTCTTGTAAATGGAATTTTTAAAGCATTCTGAATGTAAAAAAAAAAAAAAAATGTGCAAGACAATAAGAAACACTACCTGCCAAAAAAAAAAAAGTGAAGTTTTGTTGAAATCGGTTGAAAAATATAGGTAGCCTTTCTGTAATTTTTTACAATTTATGATTTTTACTTATTGATTACAGTAAAAAATTGTATATTTTGCTTGTGGTGATTCATAATTAGAATTCTGATTTGAATATATTTTCCACTCGTTGTTTCTAATACAAAAAATATTCACTTTATTTGGTTTATTAATTTATTACAAGTACTGTGTTCTTTTTTAATAATTATCATCTTCGAAATATTGTTGTTTTTTGTCTATCAGATTTCTTACGTCGGCATTTTTTAAATTATTTCTTAATACTTTCTTTAAATTATTGAATTAATTTCAAATAGAACCAATGCCTTATTGATCTGCCTTGTAACAAATTGCAAAGGGAATTGTAAAAACGGCCCTGAGGTACGTGGAATTATCTTTCCCAAAGATAAAGAATTATCCGATTTTCGATTCGTACAATCAGTAGAGATCGTTAGATTATTGTTTAGGTTGACGGAAACGCATGTCTTAGTTTTTTTTTTACGAATTGGTCAAAGCCAAACTCAAACAAAAACATTGTTTTCAATCGTTATGATGAGTCTGTCGATTGAATAGAATTAGAATTTTATTATAAACAATTGTCTTGTAAATGGAATTTTAAAGCATTCTGAATGTATAAATAAAAAAGAAAAAGTGTGCAAGACAATAAGAAACTCTACCTGCCAAAAAAAAGAAAGTGGATGTTTGTTTTATCGATGAAAATGTAAGAAATCCGATCCCATATATAAATACACACACACACACACACACACACACACACACACACACACACACACACACACACACACAACCTGTTTTTTTTAACCAGATCTGAGTTGTCCCCTTTCATTCTCACGATGTGTGAATCTGGTGTTTCAAATTGATTTTGTTAAAAAACTATTGTGTTTTTCCCTTTTTTCGGCGCTGTTAGAACCACCACACGGTAATTTTATGTAGTCCTGTGAGTTTTTGTTGAAATTAGCTAAAAATGTAGGGAAATCCGATCCAATATATAAACGTTACACACACACACACACACACACACACACACACACACACACACACACACACACACACACACACACACACAATCTGCGTTTTATAATAAGTAAGATTTGAGCTTCAATCCTTCATGAGCTTCCGATCCTTAGATATGATTAATTAACCATGAACATGTCATTTTCATTTATGATCGTTCATGACCGATTACATCACGATTCTTCTGTTAAGTTTGGAGAGTAATTATACATTATTATGGCTCCAAGTAGAGTCCAATAGTGCTATAAAAAACCTCGGAGAATTCCAGTCAAATAACTTTAATCATTTTTTTTAAGATAGAACGGTTTAAAGCTTAATCTATCAAATGAACTATTTTGCTTTTACACGATTTGGACAGTTTTGCTGTTACACCCGACACACACACACACACACACACACACACACACACACACACATATATATATATTTATATATATATATATATATGCGTGTGTGGGGTATGCATTTATTCATTATCACTGAAAATTTATCGTCAATATCTCACATTTAAATATGGGATATTACGACTTGTTTTATTCGTTAGATTAATGACGATGGTAGGTTTGCTACTTCAAATGCGGATATACCATAGGACCAATGTATCTAAAAGGATATATTGTGCCGGACTCACCCGAATTTATTCTGAACTGTGCAATGTCTCGCATGATCACGTTCGACATATGCCTACTCCTTCCCTGTCTCCGTTATATACTCAAAAGAGCTTGGTTTCTGTTCGATTTTGACAAGAACCAAACTCTTGTCCGTCACTAGGATCGTTTTGGGCGAGAGCCATAACTTACATTTGCTAATATCATATTTACATTTCTCCTTGGACCTAAAGCTTTCACGGGATTGTCGATTTTTCACTTTGAAATGATAATCAATTCATAAGAGGTTAATATTAGATTAAACCACAAATAGTTGCAGCATAATTTGAATTTCTAAACAGAATATATAATGCGATTATACTGTTAACCACGGGTTTACCAATAACACATTTTGAAAAGTGGATTTGTTTGTGATGATGAAGAGAGACTGTAAAGAATTATGATGGCGTTTTGCAATCCGTTTTTTTTTCTATTTTTTTTCCTCAAATTCTGGAAAATGAAGCACAAAGATAATCAAAGACAGAATAGAAAATATTTTATTAAAATTGTCCTTGATTATAATTTAAAGTTCTGAAAAACTTTTACAAATGAAACCTGACGACCTACTGCTTTGTTGTAGGTTTGTTTTCATATCTTTTTATAGCAGCCTCGGAAGTAATTTATGTCGTATGGTGCTTTGAATATAAAAGTAAACCTTTTTCTTTTCTTTTAATAATTTTACTTCAGGTGCGTACGTGAGCACAAGCACACGAAAAGTTGTAGCGGTTATAGCTCGTTTATAAAATGTCATTCTTATGAGAATTATTTCAGTTTCTATTCAATGTTGAGATAATTTCTTAAATAGGTTGTATATAAAAGCTAAAACTAGCTCATCGAATTAATGATTAAATCGATATATGCAAACCATAAAGTCACTTTTGAATCTACGCGATGAGATAATATCATTATTATATAGAAATGTATTCCAATTGAAACCCTCCAGTCTTCTGATGTCTACCGTATTCACTAACGTGGGAATTTAGCACTCAGCCACCCGTTCACCTCAAAAATAGACAGGCGGAGAAAAAACTTTGGTTAACAGAGACTACCATAATTATTCTTGTATAAAAATCATTTCTGTGCGTCAACATTGGAATACAAATTTCGCGTAGGAAACGCACTAACTTTTTAAAAATAAAGACATCTAAATTTAAGACACATGTAACGTTCACTGCTTCGTATCGACTAATAATAATAATTATATATTTACATTGCTCGTACTGTTGTCCTCATCTTCGTTGTCTTATTCATGACGTTTCGGCCGTTGTATATTCCGGCCTTCTTCAGGTTATTTGAATTTCGAATTGAACCCTTTATTTCATCCATTGTTTTAGTTTCATGTACTATGCCCCATTGTCAACTATATGGCTTTGTTCACCTTTGTTGTAGCAACATATTGAACTCACAACTCTTTGGGTCAAGTCACTGGAGTCAACCAACGCTTTTATTCACTGGGCCATTTCCCCAATCACCTGAAGTAGGCCGAAGCGTACAACAGTCGAAACGTTGTGAAGATGGCAATGAAGATGAGGACAACAGCCCGAGCAATGTAAATAGTAAATTACAATGTTTCATCTCAGAAATATAGACAAATAATGCGGTATTTCCACACCAATATGCAACACACTTGCGTCGAAAATAAGCTGACACGAGGCGAAAGAGAATTATAAGCACATTCATATTCTAGTGGGTGGGGGCTATTTTTCTGCAGCAGCGTAAAACAGCAGTGGGGATTACTGTGACACTATTGCAGTGATAACCACTTTATGATGTTTGAATTTATTTCGATCTTAAGTGTTTCGTGTATTATGACCAGCAATAAAGTCTAAGACCTATGTTCTTCAAAGTAGTTAATCACTTGTCCGAATGGGTATACAGAAGAATAAAGTGGTTGGTGAGTGCTTTTGGGGTCAAGTGACAAGAAACCAGACACTGAAGATTTCTGGTTAATAGTCAGTTGAAAATGAATGAAGTCGGTTTTGGTCAACTCTTGACGCGGGTAAAGACTTTCTCTTGAATAGATCTGATGCGGCCCTTTTTTGTTGCCATCCACGCGTTCTGATGCAGATATAGTCAGCGTCCACAGGAGGAAGAATCTACGTAAATAGCTGATCTATTAGTCCGACATCTTCCCACAGGGACTGAGACTCAACACTGGGACCTACATCAAGTGCCTTGAGGAGGAAGTGCTGCTCTGAATCAAGAGGGTGGTTGCTGGAAAACCCTGTGCCTGGCAACAGGACTCTGCACTATGTCACACAAGCAGGAGGACCCAATCATGGCTGTGAGACATTTCTGCGACCGCATCTCCCCTTACATCTGTACACTTAACTCCCCAGACTGTAGCCCCCCCCCCGCTTAATTATTATGTGTGGGGCGCAGTTGAGCGACAGACCAACAAAACTCCTTGTAAGACCAAAGATGAACTGAAGGCAAGGATTTTGGTAGCATTCGCCGACTTAAAAAAGATTCTCATGTCGTCTGGAGGCTGTGGTTAAAGCCAATGGTTATTTTATTGAATAAATTTACTCTTTACTATTTCAAGATATATTTGTCAGTCAGTCAGTTGTGCGCCATGCGTAATACACGATTAGGTGATCATGTATTTGGAATTGAACTAGTCGCTATATTTTCCCCGTATTTCTCAATCTGTCTGAAATGTAGTCGCTATCCATACCCATCGCTCAAATATATATTTTATATAAATATGTCTAAAAATGAAACGTCAATTGCTATTTTCATTTTTGTGTGATTTAAACGACAATTTACCCATCGCTCCCTATATATATATATATGAAGGAGGCATGATGGAGTAATGGATAGCGGGTTGGATTGAGGAATCGCAGAGCCGAGTTCGAATTCCAGTCGAATCCATTACATTCACTTACGTGCTAATATCCTTGGGAAAGGTGTGAATCCTATTCTTCTCCCTCCAGCCATTGAGTAAATAGCAGGACAGACTGAGTTCTATAGACTTGGATGGCAACTGGTCTAGGAGAAGGACAACTCTGAATTCAAATCCTGCGGAGTGTCGTTTGGGGACCTTGTGACATTTAATGCACCAGGTCTCTGTATTCGGCCCTTCAGAAAGTGTGGATGGTCCCGCACGAAACAATCACCACTATAATCAAATCTCATGTGCTGTTGTCAGGCTCTCGGTTTGCTGGGAACTGATCTGCTTGACCCTCATACGTCGAATTCGACGGGAGTGTCGAATATATATATATATATATATATATATATATATATACTATCAGTAGAGCCTGGCGTTGCCCGGGGATGTAACAGTAAGAGATAGATCAAGTATCGACCACCATAAAGACTGAAAAATAAAATTGACAAAGATTATTGTTTAAGGTTGATGGACACGCATGTCTTAATTAGTTTTTTGTTTTTGTTTGTTTTTTTTTGTTTTTTTTTTTTTACGAATTGGTCAAACCCAAACTCAAACAAAAACATTGTTTTCAATCGTTATGAGTCTACCATTGAATAGAATTTTATTATAAACAATTGTTTTGTAAATGGAATTTTTAAAGCATTCTGAATGTAAAAATAAAGAATAAAGTGTGCAAGACAATACGAAACACTACCTGCCAAAAAAAAGTGAAGTTTTGTTGAAATCGGTTGAAAAATGTAGGAAATCCGATCCCATATATAAACTAACACAGACACACACTCACAAACAACCTGGGTTTTATAATAAGTATAACTCTTTATAATAAGTATATTTTCCCCCTTCCATTCTCGACAGCGATGCCTCGTAATCGTGTTTTCAAATTGATTTCGTGCAAAACAATTGTGTTTTTCCAAGTTTTGGCACTGTCAGAACCACCGCAAGGTAGCTTTACATAGTCCTGTGAAGTTTTGTTAAAATCGGTTGAAAAATGTAGGAAATCTGATCCAATATATAAACAAAACACACACACATGCACACACACTAACAACCTGGGTTTTATAATAAGTATGATGACCTAACAAATCTTATTCATTTAGTAGCCTTTCTGTAATCTTTTACAATTTATGATTTTTACTTATTGAATACAGTAAAAAAATTGAACCCCTTGTGTATTTAAACTAAAGTAGTTTCCGGTTATTATTTTTAGTTAGGTGGACTTGTGTTATGTTTATATTTCATTTGTTTACTTTTTGTATATCGTTCTCTGAAAAAAAAACAAAAAAAACGCTGAATCACCGGAAGTTAACGGCATTCGGACGTTTTAGTAGCCGGCAGTAACTTCCGGCCGGGTGCGATACATTTAACCGTGCTTTCAAATTGATTTCGTGCAAAAACAATTGTTTTCCCAATATTTGGCGCTGTTAGAACCACCGCAAGGTAATTTTATGTAGTCCTGTGAAGTTTTGTTGAAATCGGTTGAAAAATGTACGAAATCCGATCCAATATATAAACGCACACACACACACACAGACACACAGACACACACACACACACACACACACAGACTGCGTTTTATAATAAGTAAGATATATATATATATATATATATATATATATATATATATATATATATATATATATAATGAAAATCACCGTTAGATAGGGTGACAGGACGTACTCAAGGAGATAAAGTGATGTTTGCCACCCACCACAACTGAGATACTGCTGCGTCATATCACGTGCTGCACACTGTCACCGAATCAGGAGAGTAGCGGAAGGGAACTATAGAAAGAATTTACCAATTAGTCATTATGAGTAATTTGAAAATTCTAGGGTAACAACCCCCCCGTCACTAATGCAGGGTCAAAAGACTTTGTGCCAGTAATTTCCTTTCAAATGCATACATTAACCAATGGTAAACCTGCCGGTCTTCAGGATTATAATCCCATATTGATTTAAAATATGAAATTCACTATAAACGATACAATATCAGATAAACGGGATGATAAACTAATTCTATACGTAGTTATCCCACCATTCAACCTTTGTTTTGCCTTGGTTGATTATCTCATAATTCATGGCGGTGAAATGCTTCATTACTTTCTGAATCCTTGAATATAAATTTACCCATACCGTTAAAAATTATACGCGCCATCATTGCATCAGTTTCCGCGGTACAAAGTTTTTAAATCTTTTTAACTCTGTGTTAGTAAATGGATAATTCTCTCATGTCTCCCTCCCACGAAAACTGAGATAGAACTATACCACACCATATGCTACACACCCTCACGGGGTCAGGAAAGTAACAGGAGAGAGCCCCCCACCAAAAAAACAACCAAAAACTAGGAATTATGGGTAATTTGAGGTAACAAAACAACGCATGTGACTAACCCAAGGTTAAAGCAATACTTTCCTTCTGGAAATCATAAATTAAGCAATGGCAAATATGTTGTTTTTTTTTTTTAAAGTAATTGTCCCCTATGCTTTAGAAAGTTTTCGACAGACCCTTCCATTCGTACTTGACAATAGATAGAAACTTAAGAATTTATTTTAATCTCTATCAGATTGTATAACTTATGACAGTTAATATCTGAAATCTACAGTAAAGGACACATTGTCAGACCGAGGAAATGATAAACTAATTCTAGTCACAGTTTCTTGACATTCAACTTCGTCAATTGACGCATAATTCACAGTAGTTTTATGCGTAAGTACTTGCAAGATATTATTTTACGATAGTAATATATACACTTTCGAATCTTGGCGGTCATCTGGAGCTTTTCTGTGACATATCTACTAAAAATATCAATTTGTACATTATGTTACCTATTACTTTCGGCTTTCTAACTTTCTTTTATTGCCTATTTTTTTTTTTGTTGTTGTTAAAAACTGTTTTATGTCCTTTATAAATATCAACCGACAGTACTGCTGCTCAGTCAATCAATGCCGAATGTTTCCTTATATTTATTCGGTCGAGCTATATCAGGCATTCATGAGACTATCACACCAATCATTACGGTCCTGCATCAAGGCCGGAAGGTTGTCGCCCTCTGTCATTGCATAGTTGGTCAATGTAGGTGGTTGCTGGACGACAAAACCATCCGCGTCCTGGGTATGACGATAAACTACATCCGCGTCCTGGGTAAGACGATAAACTACATCTAACAGGAAGGCATCTGATCAAGAAGTTTTGAGAAGCGTGGAACTACCTCTTAATTGCTGGTGTTCCCAGGTCCACCGTAACCCGGGGTGGTAGCACCTGTTAGGGTCCCAGCTATGGGCAAATAGTTAACCCCCAAACTGGGGTCAAAACACCATGAAAGTGTAAAAATACTATTATTATTATTATTTTACTATAAAAATTATTATCAGCAATACATTTTTGAAAAAAAATATTACCAAGAATACAATTTTGTGAAAAAAATTTACTACCAGTAATAAAAATTGTCGGCATAAAATCACCCATTGAGGTTGATATGAAAACAAACACAACCCAACCAAACTAAACAAACGCATCTGTCCCCATGGCTAGGTTTCCAGAGCGCTAAGAAATAATGTTAACGGGTTAGACTTTACCTTATAAGGAAATCTGCAAAACGCAGAATGCGCTTTGCAGGTTTTCTTATAAGGGAACATTTAACCTTACCAATTCCGTTAACATTATTCATTAAATATAATGTTATCCGTAGAGTGCCGGGATAACATTTTGCATTACGAGATTAAACAGGAGTAGATTCGTCTGCCTATCGTCCGGTTCAAACTCCTCTCTGAACTTTTGAACAAGAGTAGAGGTTTATCCCTTGTTACCTGTGTAGGAATGGGTTTCCTATACTTTCTAAGGTTTTCTTATGCTCTTCCAGTTTCGGTAACCCCTGGCGTCTTAGAGGCATTATCGCCTTGCTTCGGGATGAAATAATGAAAAAAAAAAAACCAAAACCAAAAAAAAAAAAACAAAAAAAAAACAAACAATAAAAAAAACAACAAATAGATTAATATGAAATTAAAAATACCCAAAAATACAAACAAAAAACAAACAACAAAAACAAAGTGCCTACAAAACAATTAAAATGAATTGAGGGGAAACGCATGATCGTTTCCTATTCATAAGTCTTCAGACATGAAATACAATAAGAGAATAGGTATTTAACAACTTCAGAGATCTAGGAAACAAGGGTGGAAACTTTCAGTTCATTTGTCAGGAAGTTAACGTTTCTTCCCCTATCCGCCGCCTCCCTTAATTCAAAGGCCGAATCTTGAACATTTAAATAATAATTATTGATGTACATTCGCTTATGACCTTCCGCCTGTCCGCGCTCTTGCGTACTGATTAGCGATAGCCGTACTCAAATCTAATTGTCTACACGTATATATGTGATGAGTTTAAATCCCCGCCTTGTCTGGTATTTTTGCAAAAATATCCTTAGTAAATTTCTTCTCCTAGCTACGAGTTAACTAGCACGATAGATTGTGCAAGTCTAGAAGTACTTTTTCTGAATTAAAGTATCGTGGAGAAAAGTAAGGAAAGTGAACATTTCTCAAGAAATCTGGGCAATTCACAGTTAATAAAGAAAACAAATATGTTGAAAAACAGCCTACGTTTTGAAGTGAGACAATTTAAATTTTAAAAAAAAAATCATTTTCTTGGATAAAACTGTTTAACATTTTTCTTTACATAATTTATTCTTTACATCCTCTCCTATATCTTATAGAGTATTACAACTCTGCCCTCTTGGCAATTCGGATCACACTGTAGTATCTTTTTTTCATCGCGCTCATGCCAAGCAAGGCCGTAAAGGCACTAAAACACAAGGCGTTACTGGGTGGAGATGTTTAGAAAGCAGAATCATTACTAAGAAGGGAGAACAAAAGAAGTGTACATTATTTACATTATTCGGACTATTGTCCTCATCTTTCTCGCCATATTTATTACAACGTAGTCCTCAAGGACACATGGCACAGTGAATAAAGGCGTTGGTTAGATCCAGTTACAGGACCCAAAGAGTGTGAGTTCAATACCCGGTGAAGGCAGTGCAGAACTTTCAGAGGGAAAATTAACAGGAGATAACTGACATCCATTAAACATGGCACGTAGAACTAGAACAATCTACCCCAGTGAGTGAAATAAAGGGTTCAGTTCGACATTCTAACCACCCGAAGAAGGCCGGAGCGTACAACGGCCGAAACGTTGTAATAAATATGGCGACAAAGATGAGGACAATAGTTCGAATAATGTAAATAATGTACATGATACCACATCTCAGAAATATAGACAGATATTAAAAGAAGTGTAAACAAGAGGACAGTAGATAGCGACTGAGATTATATTTTTGAAGGTCGAAGTCGACTGAAAAAGATGGTGGCGGAAGGGAGTTCCACAAACGAGAAGTGTGAGAAAAGAAACTATTAGCATAAAAGTTGCGGTTACATCTCGTCAACAACAGTAAATTGATGAGACCTCGTCGCTAATCTGCTACTAAGCTTAAATTTATAAACTCTAGATACCATAGTGAAGATCTCATCCGAACAATTACCATGAGAGTATTTATAGAAAAGCACAGATAGGCAACATTACGCCAGTGGAAAAAAGCCTGAAGCCGAGACGCCAGATAAGGACTGATAATATTGCTGATTCTTCACCGGATTTTATCAAGGATCTCTTGATATATAGATCACAGGACCATATGTGGCAGCAGTATTCTAAGCATACGAATATAGATATGTAAGATAGATTCTGTAGAGAAAAATTATCTAGCACGATACAATAAATCTACTTTCTTAACAGCCTACCTAGAAATTGATTCAAAATAGTCTTTCCACTTCATGTCAGACAATATTGATAACCTGAGAAGGCGCAATAAGGCATTCTCCTCGAGCTTAGCATCAGCCATGTTGATGGGAGGTAGAAACGAGTCTTTTATATCATTTATAGAGAGCAGTTTATTCATATTTATTTTGAGTCGTCTATTAAGAAAGGGATCACCTATTCACATGACTTCTTTTTGTTACCAGCGTACATCTTGGGATTCATTTCGTGACTTTATTCGGGACGCCCTCGGGATTGATATTCTTAACCATCCTATTGAGAATTATGCCACAGAGGTTTATTCTTGGGTTAAAGCCGACACTGATACTTTTGTGCCTTCTCGTAAACATCAAGTGAAATCAAAATGTTCTTTCTTCACGCCTGCCTTATCAGCCGATATAGCTTATGGGAATCTCTTTTACCAGTGTGATGATTCCGATCACAAAAGACGCCTATTTGTGCCTATCGAAATAATTGATAATAAAGAGGCTAAGTCTTCGTTTGCTAGAATGCGGCTCCTTATAGCCTCTAACAAGTTTTGTTCTCGTAACTACTGGCGGCTTTCTAATAGTGTATTAAATAAGTGTAAGTTTTCTATCCCTCCTTTTTCACTCAATTTGAGGAGTTAAATTCTGATGACTAAGTAGAATTTTTTGTTCGTAAATTCTCTTTAAATTATAACTATATGCCTATTAGCCTTCTACCGTTTTTTGGCAAAATACTAGATGCTCTAATTAACTCTGAATTGGTTAAGCATCTAACATCGCAGGGTCTTCACTCAGATAAGCAATATGGCTTTTGTTTCTCTAGGTCAACTACTGATGTGTTAACAATTATTTCTGAAAGAGTCTATCAAGCTTTAGATAAGAATGTTGAAGCTTCGGCCTATTGCTTTGAATATCTCGAAGGCATTTGACAGGGTTTGACATACGGGTCCTCTTTACAAATTGAAAGGTTATGGTATTTCTGTACAAATCTTTTAACGGATTCAATCTTTTTTATCAAATCGCGAAATGAATGTTGCTTAAATTGCGGCCGTTCTAGATCTTTTTACATTCATGTAAGTGCTCCCAAGGACTCAGTCCTGGACCTACAATGTTACTAATTTTCATAAATGACTTTCCTGGTGTCATCAGTTCTCAACTTCGGTATCTGTGCTGATAAAACAGCTATTTACTCCAGCAGGAGGCACGGTTGGGTAATGGATAGCGGCTCGGATTGAGGAATCGGAGAGCAGAGTTCGAATTCCATTCTAATCCATTACATTCACTTATTTGCTATTACCTTTGTGAAAGGTATGAATCCTCTTCTTCTCCCTCCACCCAGCTATGGGAAATAGCAGGACAGATCGGGTTCTATAGCCTTGGATGGCAACTGGTCTACTGCAGTAAGAATTGGAAACCTACTGCAGGAAAAAATCTGCTGCGTCATCTTTATATCACACATGGCACATAACTGACTGACTTAATAGTAAGGTTCTGATTTCAAAATCACCTTCAATATATTGTTAACTGGGGCAAGGAATGGCTTGTTAATTTTAACGTCCCCAAAACGAAAATTCTCTCTTTTAATCGTCTGAGAGAACTGTTTTTAGCTTGCATCAGCATGGCTGATGCTAATTTCCAGGAGAGTGACCCCGTGTGCTTTTTCATACTAACGTTTTCAGCTGACAAGAAGTGGAAAGACAATATTAAATCAATTTCAAAGTCTGCAACTAAGAAAGTTGGTTCACTGTGTCATGCTAGACAATTTTTCTTGCCAGAATATGTTTTAAATATTTATAAGTCTATTTATAAGTATTTTGCTACCACACAAGCTCTGGTACTCCTGCTATATATTTAGAAATTCTTGATAAAATCCAAAAAAGAATCAGCAATATTATTGGTCCTGCCCTGGCATCTCGACTTTCCTATCGCCATAACGTAGCTTCCCCGTGCTTTCTCTATAAATACTTTCATGGTAATTGTTCTCATGAACTTTTCTGCTATGGTACCTAGACATTATGAATTTAGGTGAAGTATTAAACAGGCAGGAAGGTCTCATAATTTTACAGTTGGAATGGCGAGATGTAACCTTAGGTTCTATGTTAACAGTTTATTCTTTCGAACTTCTCCCTCGTAGAATTCTCTTTCAGCTTCTTCACAGACAAGTTTGATCTTCAAAAATTTAAATACTGTGCCAATCGTTATCTTCTGTCTTCTTAATTCTTGTTCTTTTATTGTCCGTCCTCCTTAATAGTAGTTTTTATCATATTCTCTAACACTCAGTAAACTCTTGAGTCATGGTGGCTTCATTACCTTGCTTGGGATGAAATGATTAAAAAAAAGTCTGTCCTTAATTGAATTCTATGTCGTATCTGGATACAGTTAGGAAGGCGAAACATCATTTAAGATTCATGGAGTAGTGGAGAGGTATATTGCGGAAAAGGAATAATATGATACGTCACACATTCTTTAATGGAGGCAAAAATAAAGAAAAAACGAAGGTAAGAATGGTAAGACATGAATACCAAATGAATAAACAATGTACGCAGTTTGTGGAACCGGATTGAAATGGTTAATACGAAATGAAAAAATGCATCAATTTTATTTGATCGTGTTACGTAGGTCCTGTATTCCGAGTGAAGAACCATTTCTTTTCGTAATGAGAAAATTTATCCATAGCCACAATCGATGTGGAGACCTGTTCTATAAAATTTTCATCTATTTCTCCTCCCACGCGACTGACTTGGTCGAATCGAGGCTACGCTTGCTTCGCTCGAATCGCCATAAGTGTCACACGATTCTTATTGATGTTTCTTTTTATATTTGATGGTGAAATTGGTTTTCAATATCTTTATTGCTGATTGGTATGCAGCAACCACTTCTGGCCGGTTTTTCAATTTATTACGGCGAAAATTTTTGATGTTCGGTAAGATATTGCTTCCAAAGAATTTGTTCATAAGATCTACTGGCGTTTTTTGTTTGCTAATCTATCTATCTATCTATCTATCTATCTATCTATCTATCTATCTATCTAAATTTAGGTCTATCTAAACACAATCATACTTATTCATATGAGCCTCATCATACCTACTTATCTCAATCTGTTCTGATCTATCTATCTATCTATCTATCTATCTATCTATCTATCTATCTATCTATCTATCTAAGTTCAGAACTATCTAAAGGCAATTATACCTATCAATCTCAATCGGTTCTCATCTATCTATCTATCTATCTGAACAAAATTAGACTTATTCATATTAGCCTCATCATACCTACGTATCTCAAACTGTTCTGATCTATCTATCTATCTATCTATCTATCTATCTATCTATCTATCTATCTATCTACGTTCAGACCTAAAGGCAATCAGATTTATCCATATGAGCCTCATCATACCTATCTATCTCAATCTGTTCACATCTATCTATCTATCTATCTATCTATCTATCTATCTATCTATCTAAATTTAGATCTATCTAAACACAATCAGATTTATCCATATGAGCCTCATCACACCTACCGATCTCAATCTGTTCTCATCTATCTATCTATCTATCTATCTATCTATCTATCTATCTCAATTCAGACCTATCTAAAGGCAATAAGATTTATCCATATGAGCCTCATCATACCTATCTATCTCAGTCTGTTCTGATCTATCTATCTATCTATCTATCTATCTATCTATCTATCTATCTATCTATCTATGTCACACAAGCAGGAGGACCAAGTCACGGCTGTCAGACAATTTCTGCGGCCACATCACCCTTCACATCTAGTCACCTAACTCTCCAGACTTTACCCGCCTTGATTATTATGTGTGGGACACAGTTGAACGAAAGGCCAAGAAAACTCCTTGTAGGGCCAAAGATAAACTAAAAGCAATGATTATGGCAGCATTTACAAACGGAAACATGGAGACAGCCCAGGAGATTTACAGAGGATTCCGAGGTCGTCTGGAGGCAATGGTTGAAGTCAGTGGCGATTTTGTTGAAATAATTTACTCTTCAGTATATCAAGATATTTTTTGTGTAATTTTGGTAAATATATCTATTAAAATGAGGTGTCCGTGTTATTTTCATTTTTGCTTAATTTAGACGGCAATCTATCTATCTATTATCTATCTGAAGCCATTTATACCTATATTTCTATTTCTATATATATTTAAAGACTTACCGGGAACAGTACAGATATTTTTCCATTCTTCCTTTCTTTCCTGTCACTCATAAACATTTAAGCATTCAACAGTACCTTTTATCTCTTTGTTCATGGCTTTCCGTTACCATCATTTGACGTCGTTATACGCAACAACTTCCCAGTCTCAATTCACTCGTTCTCCCCACCCCCTCACTTCGTATTGAACACATTCTTTCTCCGAGACTTGCATACCGATCTTTATCTCAAATAATCTCACGATGGTAATTTTTTTTTTTTTAAATTTAGATAATTCAAACTGACACAATCTTGTATCAGCTTACGATGATGCACAATCAGACTTTTCATGCGATCTATAAAATGTGCCCATTCATTGTAACCGGAAATAAAGCCATGCGCCGTCAGGCTACATTTTATCGCGTAAACGTTCGCAGCAGGTGCATAAGCAATGGCATTTTTCTTGTGTTAGGCAAATAATTCCTTAATTATTTTCGAATATGCTTTAACATACATGCACATAAAAGGCCTTTCTCACAAAAACATTATATATATATATATATATATATATATATATATATATATATATATATATATATATATATATGCACCAGTACTTATTGGAAAGATCTCAATATCAGTGTTAGAGCTAACATATTCAGTTGTATGGAGTTTGTGGCTCTGGGTTTTGCGATCATCAGAAATTCTATCTGATGATTGGTCTAATGATCGTGATAGCGTGAAGCCCAGGGTCACAAACTCATATCCATGGAAATGAATATATAGATATATATTCGGTGGTATATAAATGTTTCCTGATCTTATTCAACTCTGACTGATAACTGTTCTATATCTATCTATCTATCTATCTATCTATCTATCTATCTATCTATCTATCTCACTTTCTCTCTCTCTCTCTCTCTCTCTCTCTCTATATATATATATATATATATATATATATATATATATATATATATATATATATATATGGATAAATAAAAACAGCCTTTATAATGTCTAATAGATTAATCGAAAGCGTTCGGATCTACAGATGATATTGCAGTTTTTATACATTGTCCAGAAAAGAAATCACTTGTATGAAATCAAGGAAAATTTAATAAAAAGCGTTTAATCTTAGTACTTTGTGGGTGGTGTTAAATGAAGCATGTATAAGAGAGGGATTGCTACCTAAATAGACAATTATATATATATATATATATATATATATATATATATATATACAAATGTAAAAGAACGAAAAGAATAAAATTCAAACTTTCATAACATTTATTTAAAAAGGACTCAATACAAGAGTAGAGCAATAAATATTTATTATAAAGTGTTACATTAGAACATGTAAGTTACTACTACAAAACTGCATAACTTTCATGTTCTAATGTAACAGTTTATATATATATATATATATATATATATATATATATATATATATATATATATATATATATATATATATATATATATATATATATTAGGTTTTATAATATATAATACGTATAATATATATATCTTATATAGGTTTTCTTTCTTTCCACGATTTGCTTTCAATTTTGGTTGGTACAATTGATTAATCCGGTCGTCTAACGTGAAAAGTAATCTCCATGCAATTAGAAATATATACTTTTAGTAAGACATAATAGATCTTGAAATAAAATTTTAATGGTTACTGTATCTTTCTTTCCACGTAATTTTCTAGTATTTTCTAACCTTAAAAAGGCACATATACGCCTACGTACAGAAAAACCTCAACCAATAGAAAATGGCAAGTATTCCAATGAAAAATGCGCCAAAACGACTTGATGAAAACCGTGTTATATAAAGGAAAGGCAGACAGCCCCTTTCAGTGGAAGGTCATCTTACCAACCTTCAAGATGTATGAGTACCAGACGATAAAGAAAAACCAACCATTTTTGTCTAGCAAATTCACCGAAAACATTAAATGCAACGTTTGGAAAAAATATATACTTTTTGGCAACAGTAAGACAGTAGGCGAGAAATACGATACAAACACAAACACGTTCAAAGGTAGACTACTTCGACAAACTTTGCAAAAAAACTCTTAAATCTTATTACTCCAATAAAACAAGAAAATAGCAAACATAAAACAGAGACATCAAACATTCCAGCAACACATACAATTTACGCACGCATTTTAATAAATGGTTAAATGCTTTTATTGTTTGATCTATATATGTCTCTGTTTTTTCCTTGTTTGAAATCTCACGCTTGTTTGTATATTTGTTTGGGAATTCATTAGACACGCAACCGATAATAACAAAATTCTTCTTAAATCAAATCCCAAAAAGGGAAAATGTCCCAAGGGAAAACAATAACAGCAATCTCGTATTGCGGAGAAATTGGGTGTATACACGAGAACTGAAAAAGAAACATCCTAGTCTTGTGAATAGGGATGGCCCAGTTTTGCTGCACGAAAACGCGCGGATGTGCGCTTCTCAGTCAAATGACCAAAATCGGCATAGCCTGAATTATGAAATTTTGCCTCATCCTCCAAATTCACCCGATATCTCTCCTGCTGATTATCACTTATTTAAGCATTTTGATCTTTTCATACGCAATAAAACATTATCTAACAAAGAAGAGGTAATAGAAGCATTTGAACTGTTTATAAAAATAGGTACCTCTACGAAATGTAAACAAAAAGAGCATAGCATGATGAAAAAGACGCCGAACTTGACGAAAACAAAATTTTATCGTCTAATGTTCATATTATTATTAAAGAGGAGAGATCAAAGTATTTTGGGGGTATTTTTTTACATTTTTTAATCGTTCCTAGCACGTCCGAAATTTTCGTTAAAAATCTTGTTTTTTTTTTGTCAAAAAAAAGAGAACATAATCCATGATTTTCAATCATTTTTTCCATTTTATAAAAAAGATGAAAATCTGACTTTGATATTCTTTTAAAAATCAATTATCATTTTTCCAAAACTTATTTTAATAGAATCAGAAATTATAATGTTTATTTAAAATATTTTGAACCAAGCTTAACTTATCTTCTGCGCCGAAAAAATGTAATTTGAAAATAAAACAAAGCAGGTCATAACCTTTCGCGTCATTTGACAGGTGACGAAAGACATTGTCATGACGTTTAGATAACTTACGGGAGGAGAATTCTTTCTACGGATGGAAGGAAGTGAAATTATTTAGATTTAAGTGAACAAAGTATTTACCTCGTTACGTTTAATGAAAACTTTCAGCGCTCTAACTTTTTAATTTTTTTTTGTACTTAGCTTTCATCTTTACGTTTACGATGTTTTATGGAAAATATAAAGAAATTAAAAAATAAGACTGTTAAGAGTGAGATTAAATTTCATAAGAAAGGTATCTAATTAATTTATAGGTACCTTTCTTATGAAATTTTATCAGAAGTGTACATAAAATACTATAATTTTATGTACATTTATTACATTTTACTGTGTTATTTGTATTTCCATTCATTTTATTATTAATTTTGATATTTTATTTATGGAAAAATGTCATAACTGAAATGAATATAAAAATAAGATCATATAAATTAAAGTTTAGCAGTAGTTAAATTTCATAAGATGATACTGTTACTTATAGGTACCCTTCTCAGTTGAAATTGAAAAATCAAATTAACTTCTCCATACGTGTTTCGCAAAAGTAAAGGCCTTAACAGCGGAGAACAATGTTGAACTCAAATAATGCAAATAAATTGTATTCTGGTTGGTCTTCCGTACTTTATAATTACCACCCGATTATAAACACAAAATTACATTTCTTAATTACTGCGGATCTTCTGATTGGTCCAAATGATACAATTTTCAAAGCGCTAGACAATGACAATCTCATAAGGACACTTAGAAAAGTTGACGTGGCTTTTAACTAAGGTTATAACATTTTTTAAAAACTTAACGTAAAAATCTATTATAATTAAAGAAATAACAAATAATTGTATTAAAAATTCAATTTTCATTGAAAAGTTTTTTTGCTTTTAGAAAATATTGTCCACATTTATAAAAACAACTAAAAACAAATAAAAGCATTTGAAATTAAATAATATATTTGTTTTTGAGTTTTGTATGTTAAAATTCAGAGCTGATTATCAGGTACCGCGGATCCAATTAAAAAAAAACCCCCAAAACATGATTTGCATTCTTCAAAGCCTTGTGTTTTTAACTATTGTAATCACTAAAGTTGATGCGCTTGAATTTCTAGAGCTTTTCATAAAATTAGTTATGGGGGTGTTAATAAATATAAAAAAATATTTCTGCCATGACTTTAATAAAAAAAACATATTTATAATAATTTCGATTATCTGTGAATAGTTTCTGAAAGTTTCATTAACATCTGACAATTATTTTTATTTTTGCAAGATTTTCCAAATTAATGTGTGTAATGCAAAAAAAAAAAAAAAAACGTGTCAAAAATTGTCTGTTATTTACTAGTCCCGGTGATACAAAGAGAAACAAGGTTTTTTTAATCAAAATTTAGAATATTCTAAAAAGAAGGAAAATTTTTTTAAAATAATTAAAAAAAAATTGGTCTTTCCTCTTCATAAAAACATAAGCATTTAGACGATAAAATTTTGTTTTCATAAAGTTTGGCGTCTTTTTCATCAGACTATGATCCTTTTTTTAGCGATTTCGTGGAGGTACCTATAAAAATAAAAACAATGGGATCAAGAATTTAGAGGTACGTTGGAGAACAGTCATTCATCAGCATGGTGCCTATTTCAACTAAATAAATTAGTTATTTAACATTTCAGAAGCGTTTTATTCCCTTCCTGTAACATGCGTAATTTCATGCGTGACAGCTTTATATATATATATATATATATATATATATATATATATATATATATATATATATTATATATAAATATGTATGAATGAAAATAATTTTATGAAACGTGTATGAATGAAATACACAAAATATATATATATATATATATATATATATATATATATATATATATATATATATATATATTATAATAAAGAAAAAGAACAGTAATATATATAATCCGGTGTTTTATTAATTATTTTATTTTTACAAAACAATGCTCAATGCAAATCTACAGAGCATATATATAATAAAATACCGAAAATGTTTTGTCGTGGATAAGGACCAGACGACATGCGTTGAACAGATGTTATCATTCGTTGAAAAAGGCACCCCCACCCTACCTTAACTTAACCTCTTTTCGAAAGTAACTCATATTTTGATACAATAGTTGTCAGTGAAATGAATACCCTACTACCCCTTATCAAAATGAGTGGATTTCCCTATATTATGAATGTATGTGCTTATAAAATTCAATAAATTTCAAAATAAGTTATCCCAAAATTCGATTGAAAATGAAACAGGACGAGGACCTTTAATTTAATTCTATAATTGAATTTGAAGTTTTTAGTTTCTCTTTTGAAACATGGTAATTCCTGTGGAGCGATGGAACAATATTTTTAATATAGTAATTTTTTAAATGAGTAAATTTATAATATATATATATATATGTGTGTGTGTGTGTGTGTGTGTGTGTGTGTGTTTGGGTTTAGGCATATAATCTAGC
>CAHIKZ030004234.1:645000-672500 GCA_903632075.3 Acanthosepion pharaonis
AGAAGAAACATCAATTGACTATCAATCTCACTCGGTCTGGAGCTCATTGCAAGATCTCCCAATCTGGAGTGAACCTGATGATGAGAAAGGTGAGGAAGCAACCCAGAAATACGCAGCAAGAGCTTGTTGATGATCTCAAGGCAGCTGTGACCACAGTCACCAAGATGGACATTAGTAACACACTACGTCGTAGTGGACTGAAATCATATAGTGTGCTTAAGGTTCCTCTACATGTACAGGCCCGTCAGGAGTTTGCGAATGGGCACCTGGATTCAGAGAAGGGTTGGGAGAGAGTGCTGTGGTCAGACGGGACTAAAATTGAGCTTTTTGGCATCAACTCGACTCGCCGTGTTTGGAGGAGAAAACAAAGAAGCTAACTTGGATCCCCAGAACACCGTCCCAAGCATTAAACATGGTGGTGGAAACATTATGCGTTGGAGCTGTTTCTCTGCTAAGGGGACAGAACGATTACACGGGGTTGAGGAAAAAATGGACGGGGCCAAGTACAGGGAAATCTTGAGTGAAAACGTGGATGGGTGTTCCAGCATGACAATGACCCAAAGCATATGGCTAAGGCAACAAAAGAGTGGCTCAAGAAGAAGCACATTAAGGTAATGGAGTGGCCTAGTCAGTCTATGGACATTAATACTTTAGAGAATCTGTGGAGGGAGCTGAAGTCAAAGACAACCTACAACCCGTAAGGATTTAAAGAGGATCTGCAAAGAGGAATGCGTCAAAATCCCCTATCTGGGATCTCTCAAAACTTGGTAACCAACTACAAGAAATGTCTGGCTGCTGTGCTTGTCAACAACGATTTCTTCACCAAATACTGAGTTTTTTTTTGCAATGGCATGAAATATTCTTTTTTTCAATAAAAAGAAATAAATGTTCAAAAATGAATACAATGTGTTTTTCTAGAATCTCTCACTTTCTGTTGTAGTTAGGCGTACGAAAAGTTTTTCTTTTCCCGTGTGAGTTTCGAATCCTTCGTCGCCAAAATGTTGTAGAGTGGTTTTCACAGTGGAACGTTGTATTTCAATAAGTCGTCCTAAATTAGGTTCAACGTACAAAACGTTAGGAACTTGGAAATAAGAGTTAATGACGCAGCAATCTAGCTGTGATGGGTAGTACTTCAATGTCCGATATCGTCTGACTCGCTCAACACCACTGAGCTGAACTGGCGACTGCTACTACTACTTATTATCCGTGGGGGAGTTTATTAATAATAGAATAGGTACGTCGGGTATGATACTTTCTCAGACGGACCTGCCCTGAAGATTATAGGCCGTTCCTGTTTTTGTAAGGTGGCAAATTCAGAAAATCATCAGGGGATGAAATACTTATTTTCCTCATTGTATCTACCAAGGCAGCTTCAGGCCCTTTGAAATCATACTGGATTGTAATAGGCAACCGATTTGTAAAGACCAATCAAGCGTCTCTGGGGACTGGGGAATAGAAACCTCAAACGAAATTTTGAATTCTAGTTTCCAGTTCCCGCCTTTCGAACCATTACGGTTGATCGCTAATTTTCATCAATATATACGAATTCGGGTCGAAGATTTAGCGACCTGATTCTCTTCCCGAAATTCTCATTCTGGTGCTTGTTAATAAATTGCTGAAAGAACTTCTTAAAATCCCATCGTGTATATATATATATATATATATATATATATATATATATATATGTGTGTGTGTGTGTGTGTGTGTGTGTGTGTGTGTGATTTATCGTGAAACAGACAGACCTATTTTTTTCATTGTTCAAAGAAAGTGATGTCATATTTTTAAAAGGAAAGTATTGATTTTTATAACTATCCATTATTCTTTTATTTTTCTTTGTTATATTATAATATTTGTTACGTTATTATGCATTTATTTAATATATTCTTAAAATCTTTTATGCATATTTCTTTATTTTTAAGTTGTGGTATACAATGATTTTTATTTTATAATAAGTGTTGTTTATCAAGAGTAATTTGTTAAGAATATCTCACTAAGAGTTTATATAATGCATTGTATTTGTTTTATTTATTAGTGGCATGAGTAATTCTATATTCTAATCCATTTAAATTTAAACATAACATTTCTGTTTGTAAGGGACACTTTCCTTGCCTTACCATCAGTCCTCCCATCTTGTGGGTTGAGTATCGTTGTAGACCCTGGGGTCAATTGGGTTTCCTTCACGAGTGTCGATCAGCCTTGAAGATTTTTCCTTGGTCCAGTGATAGACATTTTGTGATATCTCGTGATGAATGGAACAAACAGTTACACAAAGGTTTGTCTACAAAACTCCGGAGTTGAACTGCTGAATAGAACACCAATCAGCTAAGTCATAAATTTTATATTTGTATATATATATATATATATATATATATATACTTCATCAGTTTCTTCTCATTTATATATATATATACCGGGGAAAAATTGTGCAAATCGGCCCCCATCATAATTGTCCAACCCATGAAATGTTTAATATCCAAAAAACACAAAATCAATAATTGAGTTTCTTTTTTTCAGGTTTTCAGATAAGACGATTAGCCATTTTGACACCATTTGTCGAAACAATCACTAACAACCCTTTGAGTTATTCAGCTAAAAAGAGACCAGGTTAAAATCGTTTCTTCCCAAAGGAGCAATGGTGAGAGGAAAAAAGGTCACTCAGGCCTTCAGTAATGGTACTAACATTCATACTATGGATTTCATCTTCAAAGTCCATTCAAGAACCCCAAGAAAGCGGTGAATAAATGTAAAAGAGAGGGAACAGTAGAGGGAAAAACTGGATCAGGAGGTCACAACAGGAAGGGGGAATCATCATTTCAAATTAGAGATAAAGAGATCAATTAGAAAAAAAATCCAACTCAATCCATAAGACGTTTGGCAAGTGACAGAGGAGTTTCAGCTATGAAAGGCTTGGAATCGTACCTGAAACGTGTGAAGCTTGTTACTCCAGGGCAGAAAGTTAGAAGGTTAGAGAGGGTGAAGATCATTTTGCAGAAGTTGGAAAATGATCCTGAAATAATACACACACACACACACACACACACACATATATATATATATATATATATATATATATATAAACTTTATTTCAAACCTTCATGAGCTTCAGATTCTTACCTATGATTAATTAGTTATGTATATTTTTGTTTATGATCGATTTCATCATGATTGTTCTGTAAAACTTGGAGAGTAATTATGCTTTCTTAGTGGTCAAAGTAGAATTCAAAAGTGTTTTAAAAATCTCGGAGAACAACAGTAAGATATCTTTAATCATTTCTAAAATAAATCTTTCCAAAGCTTAATCTAACCAATAAACAATTTTACATTTACACGATTAAGAGAATTTATATAAATATATATATCTTTCTTTCTTTCTTTCTTTCTTTCTTTCTTTCTTTCTTTCTTTCTGTCTGTCTGTCTGTCTCTCTCTCTCTCTCTATATATATATATATATATTTATATATATATATGTGTGTGTGTGTGTGTGTATGTGTGTGTGTGTATGTGTGGTGTGTGTGTACATCTGTTTCGAATGCGAAATATCCACTATAATAACGTTTGAAGTAATGAAAATGATAAATTAGACAAAAATAAAATCAATTAATTCATTATATATATATATATATATATATATATATATATGAAGAGATGTAAATAAATAGATATAGACAGATATACAAATAAATAGGTAAATAGAGGAGAAGAGCGAGGCATTTTTTATCTTCCACAAAATTAATAAAGAATATTTTATTTCACACACACACACACACACACACATACATATATATATATATATATATATATATATATATATATATATATATATATATATATATATATATATATATATATAAGATTAGGAAATGAACCGATCCCACTTTTTTTTTCAACCTTTCGGTATCTTCAGGTGATTTCGGTCAGTTGATTTGCTAACGCTTTATTTTTTAAAAATGAAATAAAAATTATGAACGTTATATATTTAAAAAAAAAAGATGATTAATTGAATAATCGCACGATGTGAGGTATGTTAGAAGTTGAGGAGAAGGAGGGAAATATCAAGTGCATTGGAAATGCAGCGATTTTAAACGAAATATACATTCGTTCTTTTTATTCCACTTCAAATGAACTCGAAACGAACTTTTTATTATGTATACAACGGGTCATAATTTCCGTTTTCTAGTTCAAAAGTTTTTTTTTATTATCTGGATATGTTATTAGAGCTAATTTTTCTTGTTGATAAAGGTTGAAGATGTTGCTATAATTGTTGTAAGGTTTTGCTTTTTTAGAAATCTTCCATATTAAACTCGGATATTTTTTTTATTTTCCTTTTTAATTTCTACAAATGATTGGCTCGTTTAGTAGAAATTTCCCAGGCTTTCTAGCTTAAACTATGACTTATCATTGTACAACCTCTTTTTAACGTTATCCTCAGTAAACCTATGTATAGTTTTTGGCCATTTGTATCTGCTATTTTTTTAATTACTTTTTATATTACTACTTCAGTTTTCAAACTCTATGTAATGGACATATACTTTCATTTTTACAATTGCATATATTACTGTTAACAATTTTTGCTGCAGGTTAGTTTTGAAATTTCTGGCAGTTGTCTTTTTATTGTAGTTTCTAAATTATTAGCACAGCTGTAGTTAATTTAACTGTGTTTTTTATTAAATATTTTATGTAATTCAGAATTTTGGGGAAATGTTTATTAAGTTATTTGAAAAATATTTTCCATATTTTATACTTGATCTCTAAGTTAAAAGTAGGGGTTCCAAATAATGTTTTTCTTTTTCTCGAATTGTTTTTCATTTGGTTTTTTATTTGAGGCTTAAATTCAAGTTTGTTTTTTTTTGTACATCTTTTTTTTTAAAGCCCTTCAATATTCTTTATTTTTATCTCCGGAAATAATTTTACTGGAGGAATTTCTAGATAAACTGAACTCTATTCCTTTAGGGATATTCTTTATTATTCCTCCAGGGTGGTTGGATCTATTATTTACGTGTTTTAATTTTTGTTGGATTTCATGTATGTGGAGACACTGCCAGTTTGTAGATTTATTTCTTCATCCAAATATTTGACAATTTTCTTATTTATATCGACTTCTATTTTAAGGTCGAGGCTTTTGAAGAGTTTAAAAACACTTTTCTTATATTGTGATTTGTTCTTCTGTTGTCTGGCACTGTCATCAGCCTGCCATCCCTATACAGGCTGTGGTTGTTTATATGTAAAATTTTGTTACTTTCATATAAAATATATAGGCCTATTAATTGTGAAAACTCAGCACCGTCAAAAAAACCTTGTGGTACATCGAAGTAGTCCTTTTTTGATTTTTCAATTCAAGCTTTCCCATTGTGGAATAAAGATGATTTATTGCAATGTAAAATTATGTCCATTTGTTCAGGTGTTATATTTACGAAACCTTTGTCGAAGTTCAAAGGCTCAAGCAGGACACTTTTTAGATATAGATGAATAAAAGCTTTTTAATGTCGTATTTTATAAATATATATTTTGTGGAACCAAGAAATGCACCCACTTGTATGCTTCCATTGATTGGCTTGTGTAGCGATCCTTAATGTGTCGCATATGTGGGGGTGGGGTATTTCTTATTTTACCCAATTTTGATTATTTTACTAGTTTTGATTGGGTTTATTAGTCTAAAAGAGGAACTATTTGGGAATTCTTCATAGTGCTTTATAGTTTGAAAATATATATATATATATATATATATATATATATATATATATATATATATATATATATATATAGATAATATTAGTGGAAAATACACATACAATATATATAAAAAATACCCATACATGTATATTTTCAGAAAAAAAATTTTCCAAGAGGAAGGATCCAGGTAGAACTCAATGTCTAGGACAGAGTAAGGATATAATAAAAAGGCTTAAACACTAATATTACATGGTCATAATTTATTCCATTGGAATCGTAAATACAATCCAAATCATCAGACCTACAAATTCAAAATGAAAACAGAAAAAACAACTCCGGAAATCAAAACAGAATTTATAGAAAGTGTAAGTATGAGGAGGAGGGAGATGAAACCTTAACAGAGAGAATTTTAGGAGATGTGGGGGGGGGATTTAAAAAGAGGAGAGAAAGAAAGTCGACGGATGTCTAATGCATAAAGATACATTTCGTGGTGACATATACACACCATAAACAAATAGAAGTTAAGATAGGAGGTAGGAAAAAAAAAAAAAAAAAAGAAGAGAAGAGGTGGGGGAGAGAGATGGGACGAAGGAAAATAAAATTGTGTTTACTTAAAGGGCCGCTTTGTAATTGAGAAAATGTGACAAAATAATATTAATATATATATATGCCAGCGTTTAAAGCAAAAGTAAATTGACCTGAAGGTTATCTATCTCAATTGATCTGATTAATGAAACGATCAGAAGGCAACTAAAAATAAAAAATAAAAATAAGAAAAATATATAAAAATAAAATAAAAAATAAAAAAATAATAAAAAAAATAAAAAAATAAAAAAATAAGAAAGCAAATAATTTAAAAGATATTTTTTACATCCAGGCGAAATTCTATAGGGTTCTGAAAATAAAAGAAAGAAAACGACGAGAAATATACATTAAATAAACAGAATATACACCAAAGTGCAGAATGTATTTTCTCTTTCTCTTTTACCACAATTAGATATATGATCTCAAAGCACAGCTTATTATAAATACGTACTGTTTGATCCTGTCTAAAACTTCTGGTTTTTCCATGTCAGATTAAGGCATATTTGCTTAACAACTCAGATTAAGGAGGTTGATTTTACGACGCCATACCCTATATAATATCGAATTTTACCTGGGACATACAATGAAGATGGAGCACACTACTCAGTACTCATTTGTTAACCAAACTAACCTCACTAACCAAGACGCACGGAATGTCAGAAGGGTAATTGTCGCCGCGTATTTGTTGGCGAACTCTCGTAGATATCGGCTTCCGTAACGATTATCCCTTCGGAAATCGGAATCTGAATTTTCAGTGGGGACCGCCGATATTGTCAATAATAATGCACTGAACATAATTCTCCCTATACAATCATTAGATAACTTGACAAAAATTCTTTCGTCAATGACTTTCTACGACGGTTGAATAGGTTAAAACTTACCTTGGACAAAAAAAAAATACCTAGCCAGACAACATAAAGCGAACTGGTACTTCTACAGTCAACCTTGATAAAAGCCAACAAATAGAGTAGTGATTCCTGTTTTCTAGTCGATAGCTGATATTATGCAAACCTGAGTACTCTCCATCATGATAAACGGTTATACTCTAAATGAATCTAATTGCTTGGGATGTCTATTGGGACTGAAGCACACTCCAGGCCTGAAATAAAACTCGTATATAAGATCCATCGCTATCGATATGGTCGGCTCCTTATACCTCTCCAGAAAGTAACCCGATTCCTTCTGCCATACTCTATCTTTACAAGAGCCAGAGAATAGAGTACTGCTCTCACATCCTTTCTACAGCTATCAATCCTCGCTTTTCAGGTTTGAAAGAGTTGAAAAGCATTTGCGCCGCTCGTAGAAGATCGATTGTCTTCGATCCTGCAACCGCTTTCCCCACAGACGCAACGTTGCTAGCCTATCGTTACTTTGTCGCTATTTTCACAGCGGATATTCGGGCGAACTACATTCCTTGGTTTCACTAGTCCAGACATTTTCGCAAATTATATAAAATCAGGTAACATTAATATTTTTGGTTAATTTTCCACCAGAAGACTTTATGAAATTCAACTGTTCTAAAGGAACAAATGAGAATTCTGGAAATTTGTTCTTTGCATTTTTAATTCTTCATAAACCACAATTACACACTGTCTTTTTAGATTTTATCAAATATTATTTTGTCTTTTATTAAATATTAACCTAAACACTGAACTCATTAAATAACCTTGACAGATCTGGACTCTCATAACATGTTGAATATCAAACATGATGGTCAGCACGTTTGAAAATGTCTAAACTATGATTTCTATACAAAAGTTTTCTCAGATCAATGATTAAAAAATGGCGTCAAGTCTAACGAAGAAAAAACACCATCAAAGCTTTACGAAAAACAACAAAAAAGAAGCAGAAAACAAACAAACAAAAATCACATCACTTGAAGACTTCTAAAAGCAACAACAACAACAAAAATGGAAGAACATGTAAACAAACGGGAAAATAATGGCAAAATCAAGAATTTGACTTTCCACATTACATTAAGAAAAGCGTTTGGAAGAAAACTCACATCAGTATTAGAAAGAGTTATAATATTTACTGGACATAAAAAGTCTAATCTCTTGAAAAAATGTTTTCAAATAAAGAGCTTATGAATTCCAATCGACACTAATACTAACTGATCGGTCAATGAATGACGAAGGTTTCTGGTATGGAAACGGTTAATCTAACCATTAGAATTTTGGGTAAGACCAAGAGAATATTTTCCCCACCCTCCATCATAACATTCTCGCCTAGATTAACGACAGGTGATTTTACTGACCATCTTTCAATCAATGTTTTAAGATAGATTCAAACTCTTCTAGATTTTATACGTCGGCGCGACTCGTTTTTTCGCCATTGCGTCAGCTATCAAACTTCTTCAAAAAAGAAAAAAAATATATTTATATCAGTCTAAACTACGCTAGCTGTACATAATTAAAGTCTATAACATTGGTAAACTACGTGATGACCAGATATACAATTATCAACAGTGTTATATTCCCTTACGATCAGGACACACGTTCGTTTCGGAGCAAAACTTTCAAAGGATTTCTTTATTAGACAATCTGTAGAGAGACGACAGATTACAATTTCCTACTATAGCGTAGCAGTAGTCCACTTATCAGTAAACTTTGAGAATCCGTAATTTGTAGTTAAAATTTAAATAACCGAAATCAGTTATTAATCGCGGTGAATCTTATCATCGATGAGGAAACTAGACAAATATTTGAATTGTAAAAATTAGAATCCAGCTTCCCTGTATAATGATTTTCGAAATCAGAATGCACAAAGAGAAAATAAAATGACATCGCATACTTATTCATTTCACGCCAGGCAAGGCAATAAAACCACTAAGACGCAAGGGGTTAAAAGAATATAAGAAAAAAAAACATTATTAAGGAGCGAGAACAGGAAGAGAGAAGATAACGATTGACACCGCATTTAAATTTTTGAACGCAAACTGGAACAGAAAGGAGGAAGCTGAAAGAGAAGTCGGAGAAAAGAAGAGAACTGTTAGCATAGAACGGTTACATCTAGCTATTTCATCTGTAAAATTATGAGACCTAACCGCCAATCTAGTAGTGCGTTTCAATTCATAAAGTCTTGGTACGAAAGAGGATAGCTCATTAAAGTATTACCGTGAAAGTATTTATAATAAAGGTACAGGAAAGCTACATTACGGCGGTGGGAAAGTGATTGAAGCCAAGATGCTTGGTCACGACCAATGACATAGCAGATTCTTCTTTGAATTATATCAAGGATCTTTGAATATATAGCAGAAGCACCGGAGCAGATGTAGCAGCAATATTCAATGCGTGGACGAATGGCAGACTTCTATTAGGTTGGTGCAAAAATAATGACGTAATAATGCCGTTTTTTGATGTCAAAAACGACATTCTTACGTCATTATTTTTGCACCAACCTAATAATTATGTAAGATAGATTCGGGCGAGAAAAAAATGTCTAGTACGAAAAAGTGTACCAACTTTCCTATCAGCAGACCTGACAATTGATTCAATGTAAATCTTTCCACTTTATGCCAATGGAAACCATTAGTCCGAGAAACGTATCACGCTCCTGGAAGTTAGCATCAGCCAGGCTTATGGGAGACAGAAAGTTGTTCTCTCAGACGACTAAAAGAGTGCAGTTTCGTTTTGGAATTAACAGGTCATTCCTTGTCTCAGTTAACAACGGAAAGTAGGTCATATTTTAGATCAGCTGTCAATATTACCTTATCGAACTAATAAATAGTTATGTCATTAGTTTCGATACCGGTGCGAGAAATGATGCCATATATCGGATTTTTTTATATGAGGAATTAGGATTAATATATGCGGGAAAATATCCGCATTTTGGTTGCAATTCAGATGATGCTCGGTAACATTTCGATTCCTTTATTCAATCCCAAAAATCAACATGGACCCGTAGGTTAAATTTGTGTTTAAATTATTGATGCTCATTGGTTAAAATATTGATGTTTCGGCTGTAACCATAAACCTCTTCAGGTTCCTCTCTTTCTACTCGATAAATCTTTCGGAATTTTGAGCTCTTTATTCAATCCTCCAGAGGGTCATGGCTCATGAGTTAAAGCATTGCTGGAGACATAGATGCTCATTGCTGAAGACATAGATGCTCATTTTAGTTGTTATTCCTACAGTTTTTATAACACTTTATTTAATCTACCAGAGCCAAGGATTGGTGGAGTAAAGAAATGAGAAAACCATAGTTCTCTGGCAGTTGTGAATTCTAATCCCCGTGTCTGGTATTTCTGAAAATTCACATCCTCTTGTTTAGGATAAGACACGACCAATCGACACAAAGGTGAATAAAGAGGACAAGTGTTATGATAATTGAAAGAGGATTTTTTTTTTAGATAGACAGATAATGAACTGTCTAAAATAGTAAAACATTGACAAAGATAGAAATGATTAGACTGAGATAAATAAAATTATGGATATGAACAGAGTTCGATAGATATATAAATAGAAACCATGTAATAAAGAGAATGAGATAGATAAATAGATAGATAGATAATGAACAGACTAAAATAGTAAGACATTGATATATATATATATATATATATATATATATATATATATATATATATATATATATATATATATGGGAGGGGATAAATGATTATGTATGAATAGAATGAGATAGATAACTAGCTAATGAACAAGTAAAAAAAATGGATTAAGAAAATCAGAAAATAGAAAGACAGATTATACACTTAACTAATATAATTAGTATAACATTTAAAATATATATATATATATATATATATATATATATATATATATATATATATATATAGATAGATAGATAGATAGATAGATAGAATGAATGAAAGAAAGAAATCCAAGCAATGAACAAAATAAAATAGATAGATAGACAAAGAATATAGGAAGATAGAGAGACAGATTATATAATAAACAAACAAAAATAATTAGTAAAGCATTGAAATAGATAGATAGATAGATAGATAGATAGATAGATAGATAGATAGATAGATAGATTGAACGGCAAATATATAATGAAGAGACTAAAATATAGATTGAGGTAGATATTATCAGGTTGACATAGATAAATGGATGTAGAGAGACAGAATGAGAAAGAAAGAAAGAAAGAAAGGAATGAATGAAGGAAGGAAGGATGGAAGGAATGAGAAAGAAAGAAAGAAAAAAAGAAAAAAAGAAAGGAATGAATGAATGAATGAATGAAGGAAGGAAGGAAGGAAGGAAGGAGAAAGAAAGAAAGAAAGAAAGAAAGAAAGAAAAGAAAGCCATGTAATGCATAGAATAAATTAGATAGATGAAAATAGTCCTGGGGCGAGGGTTGATTAAAAGGATGGGTCGTAAATTTCGAACAATGATCAGTAGGTCGCTAGACGCCTGAAGAAATTTGGAGAGTGGAAAAAAGCCACAACGCTGTGATTGAAACAACAAAGACAAGAATTCTGCTCCGATTAGTAATGCATGTAATAGTTATCTCCCCTTAAAATCATTTTCGTCGAACGCTTATTGGGACACAAATCAAGTTCCCCCCAAACCTCAAGTGGAACGGGGATAGACGATCCATCGCTGAAGATGCTAGTAAAATGACCGGTTCCTTGTACCTTAGAAAGTAACCAACGGCTACCCTCTACCTTTACAAGAACACGACCAGACAAAAAATGGCGTACGGTTGGAGTGGCGCAATCCTCAGTTCCCATTCATCCATTCATTCAGCCTTGTGAGTGATGATTTCTTTTTCTCTCTAACACTTCTTTTATCCACAGGCGAAACTTCTCAAACCTCTCACTGCTCTCTCGCTATTTCCAAGGCAAATGTTCTGAGGATGAACATTCCTTAGTTCCACGATTTTAAGCCTTCAAAGATGAGATCCATTATGCTGCGAACAGTGGGACATATTCTTCCCATCCACTTCGCATTCCGTTTGTAAGAAGGAAATTCCATTCAGACAGAATTTTTTCAAGAGTCTCTACTTTGTAAAACCGACTCGTGAGAGGTTGCTTTTAACCTATTTAAGTTTAGGGTCAACCGTTATATTTCTTACATATCCCATAATCTGCACATCTTACCTCCTCTTTTTACGTTCAGATAAAACCTCATATAGTAACCCTCTACCTTGAGTGGCTATGGACCTTCTATTAGGTCAACAATTCCTATAGCAAGATTAATATTATGTGTATTATCGATTTCTTTTTCTATTCACATCGTTAATTTAAGCTATAAGCTTATAAGCTATAAGTTAGGGAACGTCTCCGGCAGCAACCATGAATAAAAGCCTGAAATCTATAATTCCCCTGTGTTGCGTTAAGGAAGCTTCATTGGTTACTACTTATATTCGACTTTTATTAGTAATTAGTAGTTTATTAGTTCGACGAGAGAACGGAATGTGACTATTCTTATTTGAAAATACCTACGCCTGTTTTGGTCGTTAATAATTTATCTGAAAAAAAAACCCCAAAAAACTTAATTCGCTGTCCTGCTTTGAAAGGTTTTGTGACAGCATGACACAGGGGTGGTTTAATTTTTGCGATGTTGAAAATGAAAACAGTGCATCAATTTGAATCGACTTGATATCTTCCTGTGAACGAGAAAAAATGCTTCAGTAATTTATTGACTTTGAGTTGCCGAACAAAGATTCTTTGCTTGCTGAGGATGGACATGCTTGATTTTAATAAAAGCAGCCGAATCGCACTTTCTTCTATCGCATATAGTATGTTAAGTAATAGATAGATAGATCGATAGATAGATTATATATTGAACAGAATAAAATAAATAGTGAGATATTGAGATAGATATGATCAGACTAAGATAGATCTATGGATAGATATGAACAGAGTAAGATAGATATATAGATAGCCAGTTAATGAACTGAGTAAAATAGATAGATAAGGAAGAGATAAATAGATATATTATATAATGAAAAGCATAAAATAAATAGTAAGACGGTGAGACAGATATATAAATACCTAGACCGATAGACCAATTACATAATAATTAGAATAGATATTTAGGTATAAAGATAAATAAATGAATAGATAGATAGATAGATAGAAAGATAGATAATGAAAAGACTAAAATAGTGAGACATTTAGTTTGATATGATCAGAAATGTAAGATAAATGGATAGATATCAACAGAGTGAGGTAGATATATAGATATACAGCCAGCTAATGAACCGAATAAGATAGATAGATAGATAGATAGATAGATAGATAGATAGATAGATAGATTTGGAGAGATTGAAACAGAAATGGAAAGAGAAATTTGAGCTGACTGAGATAGATAGGAACATATTCATAGAAATATTGACATAGGTGTATCAAATGTATATATATATATATATATATATATATATATATATATATATATATATATTGTTTTCTTTTTGTTTTTGTTTTTTCGTTTCATTTCATTTTTGGAAGTGCAATCTGATGATCCGGCTCTGGTGAAATAAATTATTATAATGGTACCTTAAAGTAGTCTGTTTTTCTTTAAAATATATATAAATATATTATATATATATATATATATATATATATATATATATATATATATATATATATATGTTTGTATATGTGTGTGTGTGTGTGTGTGTGTGCCTGAGTTTAACCCAGTTTATATAAATGAGACTAAAATAGATAGTAAGACATTGAGATTATTTACATTGTTCGGACTGTTTTCCTCATCTTTATTGTCATGTTCACGATTTTTCGGGCGTTGCACGATCCGGCCTTCGTGAATATTTTTGCTATTATTACTTTTCTCTAGTACTGCGTATTACTGGTTCACGTGTCGTATTCATTTCTATGCTTGGTCGGCTTAAATTGCAATATGAGCTATGGTAAAAAAGGTTACTGAGAACATAGAATAGATAGATAATGTATGGACTAAATTACAAGATATTGAAATAGTTAGATATAAACAGAGTCAGATAGATACAGTCACGTAAGTGAAGTTTTAGCCAGGAGAAATAAATTACATCTAATTTCAAAATTTAATTACCTAATCCCTACTCAACATAAACAAACAGTATTTAGAACTAGTATGGAGTTGGTCCTTCATTTGCTAGTTTCAGTGCCTGTATTCGATTTTTCATGGATTTCATCAAATCAACAATCGTCTGATCCATATTTTACCACTCCTTTGGCAATGTTTCTTTAAGGGTTGCCACTGACGTGATTTGGGTTGCACTTTCTTGAAGTCTTCGGTCAAGATGCTCCCAAAGGTGATCCATTGGATTCATGTCAGGACTTTGGGCTGCCCATGGCAGGGACTTGATTACTTACGATTCATTCCAGTCCTTTGCTATTTTGCTCGGATGACATGGCGCTCTATCTTCTTCGAAAAGGTAAACATTATTATCAATCTGATTGGTTTCAAATAGTGGGAGTAGCCCTTTCTCTAATATTTGACAGTATTTTGGACCATTCAACCGCTCGTCAACAAGAATTAGCTCAGATTTACCTCTAAATCAGACATCGCCCCACACCATTACTCCAATCCGTCCATGTTTCACGGTCGCCTGCAGACATTCAGAGTTCCAAGTTTCATTTCTACAAACATAAACCTATATCGAATTCAAATATTGGTTTACTTACTTCTGATCAAATTACGGAATGCCAAAATTTATAATCTTTGCTCTCGAATTCTTTCGCCCAGTCCATCCGCCTGCTCCTGTTAACCCCTGGAATCAAGAGCTTCTTTCTTGCAAATCTTCTTTGATAGCCTAGTTCTTTCAGAGTCTTTCTCATCGTATATGGCGTCATTTCCATGCTGTTGGCGACATCGTTGACGCTCTGACGACGGTTTCTGATGATTTCCCTCTTCAGCGCCCTTTTCGTTCTCTCAGACACGATGCTTGGTCTTCATGAACATTGTTCCACACAACAATGGCCTTCTTCATTAAATTTCTTGATAATATTAACCGTTTGATGATTAACCTGGCAAAAACTAGCAATTTCTCTATTTGATTTCCCACAATGATGCCATCTTATTATTTGCCCTCGTTGAAATTCGCCAATTCCCTTACTACCGCGAACTTCCATTGCAAAATATAAATCAACTATTGTTCATAGATGAGAGTAGCTTGATACTAACACGGTATTGTCTGGAAAAAAAAAGAAGAGATGTTATTACACAAGCCAAAATTGCTGTAAACAAGGGTGGCGAAAAACTTATCATAGCCCTCTGTACATAGATAGACAAGTAACTAATGGGATGAATAAAACAGATAGATAATGGTAATGGAAATATCAGCCCCTCCCTTATAAGGTAACATTAGAGATATATAAATAGATAGATTGATACGAACTGTCCGAGGTAGAGAGAGAGAGAGAGAGAGAGAGAGAGAGAGAGAGAGAGAGAGAGAGAGAGCTTGGGGGATGTAAATAAACTGAGATATACATGAACAAATTGATACAGATCTGTATAAACAAACTGATATAAAGTTAGTTTCATTTATAAAAATCTGTTATTTTTATTGTCACTAAAACAGATTACAACACATATACATGTCAATATGCGCTCAAATCGCCAGGCGTAGATGCAATAATATGTAGAATGATCCGATAAATAGACATGAATATATTCTGTCTATTGAACTGAAATACACCCCTTCTTGCCATATGCACTTTATAAAAAAAACTAACAGACCATAAATGGAGTATTGTCACCATATCTGGGATGGAGATGACCAACACTCACTTGCCACTCGTGATAGATTTCAAAAGCGTTCACGCGGCCTTTTGAACGATTAATTATTTTCGACCCTGCAGCTTCTTTTCCGTGATTTTTTTTATCTCTATTTCGCAAACCCATGCTACTATTGTGAGAAAACTGAAATTAGGAACAGAACCCCCCCAAAAAAACTCCTTGCGAACCTGAAACGAACGCGCGACTTTTCCGAACGAACACTTTACGACAGCAAACGAGCAAACGGCACCCACGATTGCTGCCGACGAACGGACGACCGACCGCAAAGGCTTTTGACGCCCAAAAAGAACCCGAAACGAGTCGCGCGTCTTCTTGTAGTCCTCGGTCGAGTCCATTATGGTACTCCAAGGTGTGCCCGGCGAAAAAAAAAACACACACGCAGTTCGAGGACGCTTGCGCGCATGCTCGTTAGAACTATTTCCATGGAAAATATTTCAAACGAGCTACATCTCTTAGTTCCATCACTTCAGGCTTTTACAGCTTAAGGCCACTCCATTCCACATACACAGAGTCGAATCATCCTCGTTCCCTTAATATTCCATTGGTATAAAGAGAGTTCCATACAGACAGTTTTAACTAAAAACCGCTACTTTATGGAACACATCCCCGAAAAGATGCTTCCCCAATTACTAGAATATTCTTCGATCTCACGACCGACCGTTATCTGTCCTATATATCCTCATAATTAAAACTCAATTCCCTCTCCTACGACCATACAATAATATCATATATTAACCCTCTATCTTGAGTTGCTCTTGGGTCTAGTATAAAGTAAAGGAAAACTCAAATAAAACAATAAAATATAAAAGATGCCAGTGTCATCTGTTGTACAATATTAGTGAAAGCTTAGAAGTGTCTGACGTTTATTCGGATCTTCGTTGGGCACTTCAATGTAGTGTAACGGCTAGCAGCGCTTGTCACGTTAGATCAATTACGACTGCGTTGTGAGTTCTATCCTCTTTTAATGCTCCATATTTTTGGCCTTGTGCCACATCTAAGCTATGCTTAGAAAATCACTTAGGCATTTCGACATGGTGTCATGGTTAGCAAGCTTGTTTCAATGGATCCGTTACCACTGAATAGAGAGTTCGGTTCACACCGTGTGCTCTATACTTTCGACCTTGGACCACGTTTAAGCTACGCTTAAAAATGCCTATTCTGATCTTCGTTGTGCAATCAGTCGACTAGTGTTCGAACTTTAAGAACAAATCTTAAGCTACAATTGATTGACTGAATTTTTTTCCGGTTTATCAACCCTTTGGGTATTATTTATAATCGAAACATATTTTGGATTGCGGGAGATTGATTCCAGTACCCGCCGTTGGTCTCCTATCTAAGTATTGTCCGGGGTCGAGGCTAACCTAAACTAGAAAAATGAATGGTACCTGGAGATTCAGAATTGTCTTGATTAAGGTCTTTCTCCCCCAAAAAATATATCATATTTGGTGATTTAAGCTTAGACCGTTTTAGGACCCTCGTCATACATCGAAGAGTAGAAAGGAATATTGGTCAGTGTTTAAACGCTTATCATTATTTTATTGTTCGATGTAAAACAAAATCATTTGTTCACAAGATATCCATTAACCATGAAACATGAATTTATGACAAAAATCAGAACGAAGAAAATCCTCTGTAGTTCCAGAATAGAATTTCAGTATCTCACCTTAAATAGAATCTTCAACGGAAACTTTATTTTTTTTTTCTTTTTTGGTAGAATTTAAAGCGAATTTTGTAATTTCTAGAAAGTATGCAACGCTCTAATAAGCAATTGGTTCGTTTGAATGATTTATTGGATCAGGAAAGAAAAAATCGGTTTTATTTTAAGACTAAACCTTTCTTCGCTTTACAAAAGCAGCATTATCGCAAACGATTTAAAAAAAAGAAGAAGCAAAAGCAAGAAAATACATCAAGCAAAACGATCATATTGATAGGTTGGGAAATTCTCTTAGATTAAAATTAGAATGTTCTCAAGACCTGTAACTTCAGTCTGTTATTTTGTACCAGGCAGCAGCCTCTTTTGTCTGAGCAGAAGTTCTAATAAATTCAGAGTAAGAAAAATTGCTCTCATCGAATTTAGCGAATTTAAACCGGAATTTTTCTTTAAAAGCTAAAGTTCACCGTTTAGTTTTTGAGGCGGTGCAAACTCATAAACAGACCGTGATTGTCTGACTATGCTGTGTATTTAAATAAAGAAAACTCAGCATGGACAATTAAAATCTGATTTTTAATGAAAGCCTCGGTTGGGTAGGGTTGTGACCTAGAAAGGGTTACTGTATGAGAAATAAACAAGAGGGCGGTTGAAAATGGAACAGCGATCTTTATAACATCAACAAAAAAGAAAATACTCGTCAGCAGCGTGAAGTAGGTAAACCACTGATAGTGGTGGACCACTTAGACAGCTAATTACCCCCACTTACAATAGTGTACAACGTATTTATGAGGATTGAGACATAACCATTAGTGTTCATAGATACGGTATATAACAGTTTGTAAAATCAATTTTCTGAATGTTTAAAAACTGATTTTCGTACTTTTATTGGAATAAAATAATCAAATAATGATATTTTTCAATATGTGAAAATAAATTAGTTTTAAATAAATTAATTTTAATTCCAAGATTTAACTTAATTTTGGTTTTATCGATCAAGAACCATTTGGAATTTTTTTCCTTACCAAGATTATTTTCATAAATTAAAAAAAGTAGGTTCACATTTAAATTATCTGGAGGTTCATTTTCTTTTCTTGTTCTATGATCATAGCTCCCCACAACTTCCTATCTCTTGTAACGCAAAGTAATATTTATCTTTTTACCATCCATTTCACTAGCGTTCCGCCTTTCATTTATACAAGCCGGTCTGACATGTAACATCCTTTTACCTTTGATATGTTCTTTCAAATTCTCCAAGACCTCTTTCCTCTTTATGTGTTCAAGGAATTTCATCTGTCTCTTCCTGATTCTGTGAATTTGTATTCTTTTTGTTTCCGTTTTCAGTAAGACTCTTTCGCTGCTTATGCGTACCCACCATAGGATTCCCAGTATTCTTCTGTTTGACCAAATTCCTGTTGCCTCCATTCGCTTCATTATCTGTGAGTAGATTGTCCACCATTCTCTGCCATATAGGAGGATTGACACCAAATATTAATACTTCGAGCTTTTTTTTTTTTTTTCGGAATGCATCTCTTGGTATTCCAACGCGTGTTCGGATTTTGGTGTCACGTTTTTCACCGTCTGTTAAAACTTTCCCAGATATTTATTATGCGCCAAGCAAAGCCATTAAGGCACAAGTAGTACTGAGTGTGAAAGAATATGTAAAAATAAACATTAAAAGAAAACTAAGAGAACAAGAATTAAGACGACAGAAGATAATGATTGATATTGCATGTAAATTTTTGAAGAACAAACTTGACTGGAAAACAAGAAACCAAAAGAGATTTTCTGAATTGGGAGAAGAAACTATTAACATAGAACTTACGGTCACATCTAGTCATTTTAATATCAAAACGATAAGACCTTGCCGCCAATCCTGTATTGTTAAATCTAATATAGAAATCTAGTATTTAAACTTGGCTACTTATTTAATTTTCGTATTTTCTTTTAATAAGAAAAAAAAAGAAACACTATTAGCAAAGGAGCTGAAAAAATCATAATGCAAAAGTAAGTTATTTCCGTTGAAATATAATCTGTTCTGAAACTTGAATTCAAATACAACAAAACGTGATTATTGGTAGTAGATACATCCAATTCAAAAATTAATCAGATTACAGTATTATTAGCGTTTTCTAACTCAGGCGTCCGTAATTCGTAGCCTCCTTACACAAGCCAGCGTTTTCTATTGCAGTTTTGACTCTGACCTTCCTTTGTTCTCCGCTTTAGTTTTGTTCAATCGAATCGTTTTAGATAATCCTTATGTGAAATCTCGCAACTTGCTACGCCGATCTCAATTTTGACATTTGTTCATCGGTTTTAAAATACAAAGGAAAAATTCGATTTTAATTGCGCAAATCTAAATAATTCTTCATCATATCTCTAACATTCCAGTCAAAAGACTTGCATTGACGCCAGGCTTAGGAGTATACATGGGCACATATTTTTCAAGCGTTACTGGTTGAATAATATCGACAATTTCTGCCTTTGTAATTTTTTTTATTATTTTTTTTCAAATAAAAAAAAGGAAATTAAAATACATGTAAAAATTCAGTTTGATCTTTAAAAATCTCATCACCTTGAGTGACTTGAAATTGATTCCAGCGGACGCGGGAATGTTAGGATTAGCCAAAACAGTTAGATAAACACACAAAAAGGAAATCTTTGCAAACAAATGTAGCAAAATTAGAAAGTACTCGGAGAAAAACAAAAATAAAAGGAAACTGTAGTAAATTTATTTCAGGCAATCGCATGTCTAGCCACACTGATGAGCTGTGATACAGCGAAACAGTCTGACTCTGGATCACTACATATGCCCCCTCTCGTAGGTTGAGCACTTTGTAAGAAAGGGAACTGCTGCTAATTAACTCTATGAATTGAGCACTCTGGTAGCCGGGAATGCTTATATCTCGTATATAATGTGTTAAAAATGCCCTTACTCAGCTGCGTGCGCTGAGAGCCTAAGGGTGAGAGACTCCAACTGATGTCAAATCGATCGGGTTTTTGAACCCGGCTTGAAGCAATAATCGCATGTCTTGTCAATACTATGAGGTGTGAAATAGCCTGTCTGTGGTTGACTATATATATATATATATATATATATATATATATATATAGTGTCTGTAGATTTCTTTAATTGCGCCAACGTTAATATTTTGAAAAGGGATTTCTTCATGAAATATATAATGACGTCGTCTTTACTTAAATCTATTTTATGTTTTTTGTGGGTTAAAGTCCATATTTTTGTGTATATATATATATATATATATATATATATATATATATATATATATATATATATATATATATATATTTGGTTGGATCTCTATCTCTGATATTAAGCGCTTTCTAATAAGTACCCGCATATAATATATAAATAATTATACATATATATATTTATTTATATTTATATACACTTTTCATATATATATATATATATATATATATATATATATATATTTGCAATAATTGATACTTGCCTGAACTTTTCAAATATCTTCTTAAAAGAAAAGCTTTTTTCACATGTCAACATCCAGGGTGCGATGGATGAATTGCCGTCTAAATTACGCAAAAATGAAAATAATACAGACATCTCAATTTTAACTGATATATTTTACCGAAATTGCATAAAAATATCTTGAAATACTAAAGAGTAAATTTATTAAATAAAATCGCCATTGGCTTCAACCGCGGATTCCAGACTACTTCGGAATCTCCTGCAACTCTCCTGGACGGCTCACTTAAGTTGGTGAATGCTGCCATAATCTTTGCTTTCAGTTCATATTTGGTGTTACAAGGAGTTTTGATGGTCTCTCGCTCAACTGCTCCCCACACATAATAATTAAGGGGATTGCATTCTGGGGAGTTAGGTGTAACGTGAGATGTGGTCGCAGAAATTGTCTGGTTTCTCCTGCTTGTGTGGTATGGTGCAGATTCCTGTTGCCAGACATAGGATCTTCTTGCAGCCATCCTCTTGACCCAGGATTGCACTACCTCCTCAATACACTTGATGTAGGCCTCCGTGTTGAGTCTGGGTCTGTCATCAACAAATTCATGAGTTCTTTTTTACCAGAACGACCAGAGCTACCGTACATTCGTAATCACCATTAGATTCATCCAAATCTTTCGAAATCCATTGCACGGTCCTCAAATCGACACACAAACACTCCGAAATGTTCGTATTGGAGTTTCTGGCGCGAGTGCCAAGCAGTACGGCATGCCGTTTCCAAATTTCTGTCGGAGTGGATTACTTCATGGTACTCTTTTTCTCACAGACGGTGCCCAACTAAACCTATTCTATTGTGCAGTCGACAAAATCAAAGACAAACGACGCGCGTGCGCTAAATCAAAAATATAAATGGCGACAATTTATTCATCGCGTTCTGTATTTATGTTCAAAAGCTTAACTCATGTCCTTAAACAAAAATTTAAAAGAAAATCAAATCAAAATAAAAACAAGAATCAACCACATTAGTTCATTTTTCACTTAATATACCAAAATCTTACGCCACTCGGGAATTTATAGTTTGTTTTCCCTTTCGACTATTTTCTAATTTTGTTCTCTCATTATGTTTGACTGAGAAGCTAATGTTGGTGTCTCTTTATTTAAAACTAGATAAATGCCTCCAGTGGCATAGAAAGGATTTTACCATTTGGACATTTAATGTTAAAGGACTCGGGAATAAGGAAAAGAAGGAGGAGTTTTGATCTATGTTGCCTCCAAGAAACCAGAATCAAAGACGTTCTTGAGCTTAATATCGGAGTCGGACAGCATGAGTTGCTTTGGAAACAGACAGTCAATGTTATGGAAATAATTTTGTCACGAACACAAAATAGAAGAATAACATTAGCGATTTACCGGATATTCATAGTCTACGAGTTGAACAACAACATTAAAAGAACTATCAACAATATTCCATCGCTTCCCATAAAAAACAAAACAAAACAAAACAAAAAACCAAATTTGAACAGGATGGATAACCTTTAACACTTTCGTGAGTTAGCACAAAACAAGGATCATTGAAGGAATCTGGTAAAATTTGCTTATAAAATTACTGAATATGAGAAATCACCTTGATTTTTAGTGTCTTCAAGTCGAAACATCCTTCATTACGATTTCTAATTCAAATTTGAATGCGTAACTTTATTTATTCATCATGTTATTTTTCGGTGTATGACTGCAGCTTTGTAAATAATATTTCTACACTTTACTTGATAAAGTTAATCAAGGAATAAAACACGTTGGCATACGACATTTTCCACTTGCCATTTCTAATATTAGTTATAAAAATTTTATCAAGTTCAAATTGCAGTCGAGTACGTCACATTCACTTACGCTTAAATGCCCTTCAGGTAAAAAGTATGATACCACTAGCTATAGGTAAATAACTGGAAAGACCGGACTCTATAGCCTTGGATGGCAAGAAGTCCACGAGAACGTTGAATTCAAGAGCCTAAGAAAGTCGTTTTGGGGACCTTGAAGCACAACCTGGATTTGCTTCTACCGAAAAGTGTTAATGGTTCTAAAACCTCCTACGTCGAAACGACGGGAGAGGCTGTTTCATGCTTTAATGCAATTTGCAGGACATCTTTGTTATTTTTATGTTTTTATCACATATAATATAATATACTATAGGAGTAGATCTGTTCGTCTACCGTCCGGTTCACACTCCTCACCGATCTTTTGAACAGCTGAGGTTTATCATTACAGAGTCTAACGTCTCCGACTCAACTTTGAAATATTACTCACTTATTACATCTTGTCAGCTACAAGTCTGCGGCAATGGATGAATCAAGTTCAAATTGCATTCTGGGGAGTTAGGTGCAACGTGAGATGTGGTCGCAGAAATTGTCTGGTTTCTCCTGCTTAATTTTAATAATTAATATATTATAGGAGTAGATCTGTTCGAAAATTTATATTTTAACGCCTCCAAAATAAAACTGCTCTCTCTTAATTATTTGAGAGACCCCTTTCTGAGTTTCATTAGGGATGGTTGATACTAACCTCCAGGAGAATGACCTGTTGAGCCTTACCGGGCTAACATTTTCGGCTGACATGAAGTGAAAAGATCACCAGGTAGACGAAATAAAGGGGCCGTTCGAAATTCCAACGTATATCACCTGAAGAATGACGGAGCGTACACTACTCGAACCCGAAACCTCGTGAATTTTACAATAAAGATGAGAACAATAGTCCGAATAATGTAAATAGCCTAAATACTTACAATACCTCGTCTCATAAATCTATTTCTATTCTCCAACTTTGCTAACTCTGATCCACAAACTTTTTACCCCGCAAAGGGAGTATATATATATATATATATATATATATATATATATATATATATATATATATATATATATATATATATATATATATATATAGAGAGAGAGAGAGAGAGAGAGAGAGAGGAGGGGGAGGAGACACGGTGGAGAAATGGATAGCGGCTTGGATTGAAGAATCGCAGAGCTGAGTTCGAATTCCAGTCGAATCCATTACATTCACTTACATGCTAATACCCTTGGAAATGGTGTGAATCCTCTTCTTCTCTCTCCATCTATGGGTAAATAACAGGGCAGACTGTGTTCTATAGCCTTGGATGGCAACTGGTCTAGGGAGAACAACTCTGAATTCAAAACCTGCGTAGAGTCGTTTGGGAACCTTGTGGCACGTAGTGCACCAGCTCTCTGTATTCGGCCCTCCTATTTGGTCCTGCACGAAACCTTTACCACTATAATGAAATCTCTTGTGCTGTTGTCGGGCTGTCGGTTTCCTGGGAACTGATTTGACGGGAGAGTCGACTTGTCCAAGTTTTACGAGTGTTAGCGAGCTTGTAGGACGAAAAATAAGACCTAACAAAGTGCGGAAGAACTCTTGATGAGTCAACAGCTAGCTAACTAGAGATGGTGTCTGCATCAACCACCGTGGAGAAGACAACGGGAGACCACTGCACTATTAATCCCAAAGAAATATAATGGCAAATACCACACGCAATACGGGACCTAACATCGTGAAGGGAATTAAGTCTGTGGGAATTAAGTTCTCGTCCGGTAAGGACCGATATGTGCAACAGGTGTCACATGACCGTCATTCAGCGACTGCTAACACAAATGGCGTAGAGGGGATAAAATTCCTCGGAACCTATCCCTCGCCCGAAAAGGAGCGACATGAACAACAGGTGTCACCGGGTGGTTACCTTGCGACTGCTCGCATCAAACAAAAATATAACACTTGCGACATGGAACGCTCGGGCGTTGAACAACTGTGGCCAGGTAGATAATATAAAACAAGAGATGAGTAGGTTAAAAATCAACATCTTAGGTGTATATGAAACTGTTGAAACTTGACTAATGCCTGGAATAATAATGCAACACAAAATGTACTTAGAACAAAATGTATTGAAACAAGAAAGTGTACACAATATTTACATATAGTCTTTTGTATATTCCTGGGAAGACTGTTCCTGGAGAATGTGTTGACTGAGTCGCAGTCGGGCAGAGTCTTTGGATTGAATCTCTTGATTCCTTCTCTTTCTTCCGGCTACCAACCATATTTATATGGTCGGTACTCCACTATGCAAATTAGAACAAATTACCACAACAGAAACTAAATGGTCAAACAGAGATTTTGTCAGTGACAATCGCAGGATTATTTATGCAGCCAGACAGAAGAACGATAAAACGATAGGATTGATACTAGATCAAGAATTCAAGAAATGCGTTCTGAGACACTCCTAATTATCGGAAAGAATTCTGGTAGTCAAGGTGAAAGGTAACACTTTGAACGTATCTATCATAATAGTGGATGCACCAAGAGCACAAACTAAGGAAAAAGAAATCAAATCTTTCTACTCCATGCTAGAAAATGCCGAGGCTCATTGCAAATCGAAAGCAGTCTTAATTATCATGGGAGACTTAAACGCAAAAGTAGACAGGGAGTTGACAGGGGATATAGCCGGAAAATTTGGACTAGGAATCCGAAACGAACATGGAGAAAGATTGATCTAATGGTACATGTCCAGTGACCAAATAATAGCCAACACATGGTTCCAAGAACATTGGAGACGATTGTAGACATGAAGGAGTCCAGGAGGAAAAACTAAAAACCAAATTGACTACATAACTATCAACAAAAGACTCGGGAATGCTATGGTTCACTGCAAAACCTATCCAAGTGCCGACTGCGGAAGCGATCATCGCCCTGGTATATGTAAACGAATAGTGAAACTACGGAAACTGAGATAGCCTAACGAACCTATACTGGCAGCAAATGGCCTGCGTGCGGATAGAGAATGAGTTCAGTAGATATACAAAAATAGAAAGGGGCGCAAGGCAAGGATGTGTCGTCTCACCGGACTTATTCAACTTATACTGTGGGCAATTCTGAGAGAACTGGAAATCCTACCAGGATTCATTACTGGCGGACACAATCTTATGATACACAGATGACATAGATAGCAGACATGGAAAGGAACTCATAAAACCCCCTACAAAAGGCAGTGAGTGAATGCGAGAAGAAAGGATTAAGTATAAACTACAAGACAGAATGCATGGTCATCAGTAAAAAGATGAGCCCGAAATGCGATTTACAAGCCGAGGACTCTAAATTCAAGCAGGTTCAGGGATTTAAATATCTGAGAAGTGTCCTAACAGAAGACGGTAAGTGCGACGTTGAGATCCGAAGACGTATTGGGATGGTCAAGGAAGCATTGCAAAAGCTAGGCACAGTATTACGAGACAGGAGGATTTCGTTGGTAACAAAGAAAAGGGTACTGAACTGCTACGTAATATCTGTCCTCCTTTACGGCAGTGAATGTTTGACAGTCTCCTCAAAGATGAAGAAGAGACTCGAGACTTGGAGGTATGGTTCTACAGAAGGATGCTAAGGATATTATAGGTAGAACATGTGCGCAAGGATGAAGTTTTGAAGAGGATGCAATCAAGGAGGAAGATTATACTTAACATCAGGCAGAGGATGTTGAAATTTTTGGGATACGTAATGAGAAAGGAGGTGCTTGGGAAATCTGATACTCACAAGGCGAATAGAGGGAAAGAGCGGCAAGGAAAGCAATGCGTGACATACTGGGCTTAAGCAAGTGGATGATAGAACAGGATTTGGGAGTAGTAGTAAAAGGACAAAACATTTTGAGAACTACAAGCGATAGGGAAAAGTGGAGAGTCATGATCGCTTACACCCGGAAGGAACGCGGCATATAAAAGAATAATAATAATATAAACACCGAACTTATCTTCTATAGTTCAGGTTTATAATTATGTGATTGTGCAAAAAAGATGGATGTGCCGTGGTGTAATGAATTGCGATTCGGATTAAGGAATCGGCGAGATGAGTTCGAATTCTAATCTAGTTCATTACATTCAATTACGTGCTAATTCCTTTGGGAAAGGTATGAATCCATCTCTTCCCCGACAGCTATGAGTAAATAGCAGGACAGACTGGGTTCTATAGACGTGGGTAGTAACCGGTCTAGTTTAAGGAAAAACTCTGAAATTAAAACCTCCAACTATGGGTAAATTGTAGGGTAGTCTGGGCTCTGTAGCCATAGTTGGCAACCAGACTAGGATAGATCTGAGATCCGGAGCCCCTACAATAGCCCGATATCATGTTCATTTTTGTTCTGGAAAGTCCTGCGTTGACGCCTGTATCTGTTGTGTGGAGCGGGGAGATGTGCTGCATTGATGACTGTCAATCTCTCATAGAAATCCTGCCCAGGCCTGCCTGCACCCTGGAGCGGAGCTGATTCGAGCTATCTCCAGACCGACAGATATCATGCAATCTGAAAAAAAAACCCACGAATCCGCTTTATTCTTCTATACTTTATTATGATACGTTAAGAAGATTTTTACTTAACAATACCAAAAGTAATATCACACAAGGC
>CAHIKZ030004234.1:677500-685000 GCA_903632075.3 Acanthosepion pharaonis
TCTCTCTCTCTCTCTCTCTCTCTCTCTCTCTCTCTCTATATATATATATATATATATATATATATATATATATATATATATATATATATATACAAATCTCTTTTCTGGAATTCAGAGCTCATTCCGTGGACGAACTGACCACCATCTTTAGTGTCGCAATAATACGATTACTTATTCATAAATCGGTCATTTTTAGATTACTTCGATATAGTTTCTTTTATTCTTTCTTGTGACAGGTAGCAAATTCATCTTTTTTTCATGCTTTCAAACTGTTGGTCGGTGAAGAAAATACATAAATAATGAAACAAACTAGATAACGAATGTATTTTCGCATTCTGATACATAGAAGTCATATTTACAATCTAATCTGAGTTCTTACAACGCAACGGGACTTTGACTATTCCCTTGTAGAAACCAGCCTAATCAACGATAAGTACAAGTTTTATATATGTATAAGTTTTATTATTTTCCTGATCGATGAAAGTTCTAGCGTTGTAGGTTTCTTAGCACACTTCTGTCATAAGTATAGACTGGCGCTACAGAATCTTAACACTTCCGCTGCTAACTATGGAGATCTTCGTTTTTCTTATCTTGCTCCAGCTGGCTAAGTACGGAAACCTACGTTTTTTGCATACCGCTGTCATTTCTGTCATTTACCCACCATCCTAACGTAGCTTCCCTGTGTCTTTTCTATAAATATTTTGATGGTAATTGTTCTGATGAACTTTCCTCTATGCTACCTAGACTTTATAAATTTAAACTCAGTTCAAAATTGGCGGCAATATCTCATCATTTTACAGTTGAAATTTCTCTATTTAACCGTAATTTCTCTTGCATTTCACGCTTGTGAAACTCTCTTCCGGATTCTTGTAGTCCAGTTAATTTTAATCTTAAAAAATTGAAGTCCAATGTCAATCGCTATCTACTGATTTCTTTTTTTTTTCTTTTTCACATACTCTTTTACATCTTAGTGGCTTTGTTGTCTTGTTTGGGGGGGGTGAAATGATTAGAAATATATCTGTTTTATTAAGTGAAACGCGTGAATTATTTGTAGAGTTAAACCATGTACATAAAAATCAAGTCTTTGTTTTATTGTCGTTTCCCTGATTTCTACTATTCAAGGTAGAGATCAAATAGCCTTATGTCATACTTATTAGAGTTTAAAACCATTTGCCCACATGTTTGCACAGTTATTGTCACGATAGCCGATAGAAAAACCCATTTACACGTAGAGAAACCCCCACATACACATAAAATTGACTCTAAAGAACGTTAAAGTCAATCACCTTGGGGAAGAAAGGTTGGTATTGCAGATTTTTATTGCACGTCATATTTGAGTGAAAAACAGAAAGTCAGGGTATAAAGAAATAGCCTCAGGTATTTTCCATTGTGCTTGAAATGTCGTGCGTGATTACCTTTAAGTTGTTGTCGCCTCTGGTTATATTACGATCAACGTTTACTTTTCAAACTTCCAATATCAAAGTAATAACGTTTCTTGGTGCCTATATTTCTTAACGGCAATTGTGTTTCCGTCGAAGAAAAATTGTTTTCTACCTTTTTACGTAATATGAGGAATAAAAGTAACAATGTTACTACTACAACTACTACATCTAATGCTAATAATAATAATAATAATAATAATAATAATAATAATAATAATAATAATGATAATAACAACCCGTATTACCCGTGAATATTTTACTTTTTTTTTATTTGAATTGTGTGGTGAATCAATTTTTAATTAATGTTCGAACAAGCACCTTGAGAGCTCGACGATGAAAATTCCTCTATTTCATCGTCAAATATTTGAGTTTAACAACTTCAACAAAATATTGCAATAACAATGATAAGTGTGAATGTAGATCATTATTTAGAGAAGAAAGTGGGCACAAATTTTAATCCCATGTGAGTGTTATCCCCGCCTCTATCTTTTGTTTGTTTGTTTTTTATTTTTCTTTCTTTCTTTCTTTCTTTCTTTCTTTCTTTCTTTCTTTCTTTCTTTCTTTCTTTGTTTTTTTCTTTTATTCCTCTAATCACTTTCTTTCTTTCTTTCTTTGTTTCTTTTTTTAATCACTTTGTTTTTTCTTTTCTTCCTCTAATCACTTTCTTTCTTTCTTTCTTTCTTTCTTTCTTTAATCATTTTGTTTTTTCTTTTATTCCTCTAATTACTTTCTTCCTTTTTCTATTATTTTTCTCTTTCTTTCTCACTGAAAAAGTTTCTCTGATATGACTTCATTTTTCTTCATGATCAAAACGGAATAGTTCATTATTTATGTTGAGTGTACTGTGTATGCTAACTCAAGAAAAAATGAACACGTAGATATGATTAAACAACAACAACAATAAACCAATAATAATAATAATAATAATAATAATAAGAAACAATTGGCCGTCTTGTATCACATTGCCCGGTATTTCCTCCGCCACTGAATATGAAGCCTAGCACGACAGAATGGGCCAATATCTGCATTGGAATATCTGCAACGTTTGCGGAAAAGGAACTGCAAGAAATTGGTATGAACACCACCCAGACCCGGTTACAGAGATAGAACTTGTAATAATTTGATGGGACTTTCCAATACACACAGACAAAACAATCAAAGCTAATTGCCCTGACATCGTGATTAGAGACCGCAAAGACAAATTGTGCCTTCCTATTGATATGGTAGTCCCTGGAGACTGCAATATATCTTTAAAAATCTTCAAAAAATACTAGAATCTTGAAATCGAAATCTCAATTATGTAGCACATGAGAGAATTAACAATTCCAGTTGTAGTTGGAGCCCTCGGTTTGATTGGAAAAGATACCAACAGACTCATTGAAGGAATCCCTGGTAGTCCATGCATTAAAGAAATGCTAAAACGATGTACTCACATGTACAGCGCACACATTACGAAGGGCTTTATCTATACATGCAATTTTTTTTTCAAAGCTGCTCAGTGGAATATGTTATAATGCCAGTTATGATCTTAGGTCTCTGGTAGGAATCCAGAAAGAATTGAATATACACCTGAAACCAAAGGAAATAAACCAATAATAATAATAATAATAATAATAATAATAATAATAATAATAATACGGAGATAGGATTGCAATGTATCTTTGAAGATATTCAAAAAGCTGTCAAAATACAAGGACCTTGAAATAGAAATCTCAGTAATGTGGCCTATGGGAACATCAGCAATCCCTGTTGTAGTTGGAGCCCTAGGATTGGTTGGAAAAGATTCCAGTAGACTAATTGAAGGGATTCCTGGAAGTCTATGCCTCAAAGAGATACAAAAAATTGTTCTGACAAGTACAGCCCACACTTTACGAAGGTAATATTTTATTTTTTTTTTGTGAGTGGAAAGTGTCATGATGCCATTTCTAACCTTAGGTCCCTGCGCGGGATCCGGAAAGAAATGTGTAAACGCCAGAAATCAAAGAAAATAAAAATACTAATAATAATAGCTAGCAGCATGGCCCGGCGTTGCCCGTGCTTGACTCAAAAATCGTACGACTCATACATCAATCGCTATCACTTGACTTAAAATATTTTTGCCCTTCCTTGCCTTTAAAGGAGTGCCCTTTTCCGTGCTGATGTTGCTACATGCCTTACTTGTTGTCTATCACACACTGCGAATTTTTATAAGCTTTATGCTAAACATTAAATCTGTTACGAAAAAAGAACTAAACAAAACGATCAGCTTTAAAAAAAAAAGGACTTGTAATTTGAAAAACCAAATGAAAAAAGAATGTTAACAACAAATACTTTTTCACACGCAACCCAGTTCTGCGGAATCAGAATCAACGTTGAGTTTAAGCAAGCGAATGAGCCAATTGGAGTAAAGTGCCATGCAGATTTAAATTTTTCCCACTTGTGACGAATGCAGCTATCGGTTTTTTTGCATGCTAGCATGCTAGTTAACATTCACGTCAGTCATCTGTTGGCTCTCACGCTGGCCAATAGAATCTTCCTGCCTATTCGTGGCAGCCAGCTATAGGCTCTCACTCTGGCCAGTACAAAATAGCCGCAAACTACATAAAAACTGCTGTAGAAGCATGAAAAAATCGATTATTTCCACTATCGATGGGAGTTGGGAAATGCAAAGTCGGTCTTGGCCTTTCCACTAACTTGGAGCATGTGCATGTAAATTTTGGTGCAAATCTGTCGAAAATTGCGGTCGTGCATTCGTTACACACACACACGCACACACACACACATATATACGCACACACACACATCCTGCCTTTTATAGATAAAGATAATAATAAAATGCATTTTCTGTGATAAATATCTAGAAACAATTAACCATCTTGTATCATGTTGCACTGTGTTAGCACCCATTGGATGTAAAAATTGGCATGATAGAGTGAGGTCGTAATCTGCACTGCGAAATCAACAAATTTAACGGGAGAAATTCAACTAAAAAAATTGGTATGAACACCACCCAAACCCTGTTACTGAGATAGGACCAGTAACAATTTTATGATACTTTACAATACACACAGACAGAATAATGAAAGCTAATCACCCATATATCGTGATCAAAGACCACAAAAACAGAATGTGCTTTCACATTGATATGGCAGTCTCTACAGATTGTAATATATGTTTGAAGATCTTCAAAAACTATCAAAATACAAGAATATTGAATAAGGACATCAATAATTTGAGTTGTAGTTGGAGCCCTCGGAGTGATTGGAAAATGTTCCGGTAGACTTATTGGAAGGATTCTTGGTAGTTCATACTTTAAGAAATACAAAGAAGATTATGCTAACAAGTACTGCTTAGTCATTAAAAATAGCTTTATCCGTGTAAAATATGTGTGAAATTATTTTTTTATTTACAAAATGATCAGTGAAAAGTGCCATGAACACATTCCTCTGCTTGAGGGCCGGAAGGGAATGTGTATACAACAAAATCAAAGGAAGAAATAATACTACTAATAATAATACAAACATTGTTCTCACGAATACAGCCTACACCTTACGAAGGGCTTTATCTATGTAAAATATATGTGTGTGTATGTACGCGTGTGTGTGTCTGTGCATTTTAATTGTTCTCACGAGTACAGTCCACACAGTACAAAAGGCTTTATCTATAATATATATATATATATATATATATATATATATATATATATATATATATATATATATATATATGTGTGTGTGTGTGTGTGTGTGTGTGTGTGTGCGTTTTAACTGGTCAGTGGAAAATGTCATGATGCCATTTTTGAACTTAGATCTCTGCTTAGGGCCCGAAACGAAATGTGTACAGACCAGGAATCAAAGGAAATAATAATAATAATAATAATAATAATAATAATAATAATAATAATAATACACTGGACAATGTGCAAACACTTTGGAAAATGTGTAAGCAAACACTGGTATGAACATCGGCCAGCGCCGGTTACAGAAATAGAAGATGTCACCATTCTATGGGATTATACCATCCACACAGACAGAAAAATTGAAGCAAATAGGCCGGACATTATTGTCAAAAAACCAGAAAGAAAAACTTGCCTACTAATTGATATGGCTTGTCCAGCGGATTGTAACATAGCAACCAAGGAATTTGAAAAACTATCAAAATACAAAGACCTGGAAATTGAAATAGAAAAAAATGTGGAAATTGAAAACAAAGAATAATACCAGTGGTAATACGTGCACTTGGAATTATAAAAAATGGAACAAAACAACACATTGAAAGAATCCCTGAAACCCCAGCTAAAGAGACATACAGAAAATTGTCTTATTAAGTACAGCACACACACTAAGGAGAACTTTGTCTATGTAACGCTAGCAACTTCATCGGAGATAAAAAAAAAAAAAAAAAATTAACATGAAATGTGGCCATAACAACACACCACGACCTGCCTTAGGTCTTTCCGCAGACTTGGTAGGTAGTGTGTCCATAGCAGAAATCGAATGATGATGATGATGACAATAATAATAATAATAATAATGCAGGAATGCAAGTAAAGCACAATACACCGAATGAAGCTGCAAAATACATAAATAAGAAAAGAAAGACAAATGCAACCGACAAGATAGAGAAACAATGGCAAGATAAACTGCTTCATGGCCAATACTCTGCCCGTACCAAACAAGCTGATGTAGACAAGCCGCATACCCATCAGTAGGTACGTAGTGTAGGGTTAGAAGCTGAAATGGAAGGTTTTATTCTTGCTACACAGGATCAGTGCTTGTTAACTCGAAATTATCAAGCACACACACTAAAATATTGTGTTAGCCCAAAATGCAGATTCTGTGATAAATATCCAGAAACGATTGATCATCTTGTATCAGGTTGCACGACATTGGCACCCACTGAATATAAAACCCGGCATGACAGAGTGGGCCAATATCTGCACTGGAAAACCTGCAACTTCTACGGGAAGGAAACTGAAAGAAATTGGTATGAACACCACCCAGACTCAGTTACGGAGATGGGACCTATTATGGGACTACACAATACACACTGACAGAACGATCACCGCCTAGGTATTGTTATTAGAGATCGCACACAAAAAAGTGCTTCTTTATTGATATGGCAGTACCTGCAGACAGCAATGTATCTTTCAAGATCTTCAAAAAGCTACCAAAATACAAGGACCTTGAAATCGAAATCTCACAAATGTGGCACATGGGAACATCAACAATCCCTGTTGTAGTTGGAGCCCTCGGAGTGGTTGGAAAAGATTCCAGTAGACTAGCTGAAGGGATTCCTGGAAGCCCATGCCTTAAAGTAATACAAAAAATCGTTCTCACCAGTACAGCCCACACCTTACGAAGGGCTTTATCTCTGTAAAATATGTTTTTTTCTTTTTTCTAGTGGAAAATATCATGATGCCATTTCTAACCTTAGGTCCTTGGGCGGTATCCGGAAAGGAATGAGTACACATCAGAAATCAAAGGAAATAAAATGATAATAATAATAATAATAATAATAAATGCAATGATAATAATATTAATAATATTGTGATCCTAATAATAATAATCTAATATTCTAATATTAATAGTATTGTGATCCTAATATTAATAGTATTGTGATCCTAATAATAAAACTGTAATATTCTAATATTAATCGTATTGTGATCCTAATATTAATAGTATTGTGATCCTAATAATAAAATTGTAATATTCTAATATTAATAGTATTGTGATCCTAATAATAAATATCAGCAATGAAAATTTTTCAAAAATTTCAACTTCATACAACGTGACTATCTTTCAAAGCAGAATTTCCATTCTATCAAATATTGCGATTTTACATGGGAAATATTTCACTTGTGGAATATTTTCTTTGATTCTTATATTTTCCTGCAGTTGGAGAAGAATATCTACAAAAAATACACTTATATGTAATCCATATTTGAATACTTCGTTTACTACTATTTTATTACATTTTTACTCCAACTTATTATTGTTTCTATGAACACACTGTGAATCAATACAATTACTATTATTTCATTACTAGTTTTACTCCATCTTGTTATTGATGCTTCCTT